>CM065370.1:28995679-29071818 GCA_033032245.1 Poecilia picta
TATATTTTTTCATGAGGTAATGTTCTGACCCAGCAGTAATAAACCCCCCCAATAGGACTCAAATTTTAATCTGATTAAAGCTCTGATCACGGGGCAGCAGAAAATCAAGGGACAACAGGATTAAATATCTGGGGGGCAGAACAGCCTCCCCCAAAAGGGAAACAAAATTGTATTAAAACAGTAGTTAGCAGTTTCTAATCATGATGTCTACAGCATGGCCAAAAGTTTTGAAAATTTACACAAAAATTAATTTCCACAGGATCTGCTGCCCTCGGGTTTTCCCCATGTCAAAATGTTTTCACACAAAACAGAAATAAAAATTGCAATCATTTTAAATGAGTAACTAAAGCTTTTTTTTGACAGAATGATCGGGCATTTGAAATGTTGACTCATCTTCTTCAGGACTCTGTAATTCTCCCTGGCATCTCAATCAACTTCGGGACCAAACCTGACTGATATCAGTCCATTTTTGACAATAAATGCTTAAAATTTTGTCAAAATTTCCGGGGTTTTTTGTTTGTCTCTTTGATGATTGCCACAATTTTCAATGAGATTAAGATCTGGGGAGTTTCCAGGCCATGGACCCAAAATCTCTTTTTTGTTCCCTGGGGCCAGTTAGTCTCATCTTTGCTTCATGGCCAGATGCTCCATAAAGCTGGAAAAGAGGAAAAGGCTTCGTTCATCACCAACCTGGTCCTGGACAGTTGGGAGACATTACTGTCTCTCTGAGGACATTAGGGTTCTTTATTCATGGCTGGGGTTTTTGGGTTTCAGAGAGAGAGGAGAAGAGAGAGAGAGAGAGACGACTCCCTGGGCTGAGAAACAAATATGAATGTTTCAGGATGATGAGACCAACTGGTGGAAAGAGAAGGGGGCTTCTCCTCCCTGAGACCAGGTTTTGCTCCAAGAGTCCCGCCTCAGATGGACTCACACCTGCCTGCTGCCATTCCTGAGCAGCTCTGCACTGGTGGTAGCCTGATCCATCCCGCAGCTGAAACACTGGAGGATTAAATGAAGTAACTTCACATGGTGATGGGGCTCCGGTGGTGGGGGAGGAAGCCGGTCAGACCTGGCAGCCCAAACGTGTAGTGAGGGTCTGCTGGGAACGTCTGGCGGAGTCTGTGAGACGGAGCTTCAACTCCCACCTCCGGCAGAACTTCGAACACGTTCCGGGGGAGGTGGGGGACATTGAGTCTGAGTGGACCATGTTCCGTGCCTCCATGGCCGAGGCGGCTTATTGGAGCTGTGGCCGCAAGGTCGTTGGTGCCTGTCGCGGCGGCAACCCCCGAACCCGTTGGTGGACACCTTCAGTGAGGGATGCTGTCAAGCTGAAGAAGGAGTCCTATGGGGTCTTTTTGGCCTGTGGGACTCCAGAAGCAGCTGATTGTATGTTTTAAACCTCACCTCTCTCTATAACTTGATCTCTGAGAATAAATGGTTTCCTGATTTTCCTAATAATGATCATATAAAAAAGGCATGTTGCCCACCAACATGCCTTCTGTTGAGGAAGCTGAGCCTGTGGACTCTGGGTTGGGCTCTCCAGTCTGGGGTCGAGGTCACCGAGGTGGTCAAGAAGCTCCTCGGTGGCCTCAGGGCCCCGGGGTGGATGAGATCCGCCCGGAGTTCCTTAAGGCTCTGGATGTTGTAGGGTTGTGTTGGCTCACGCGACTCTGCAATATCGCATGGACATCGGGGGCAGTTCCTCTGGATTGGCAGACCGGGGTGGTGGTCCCCCTATTTAAAAAGGGGGACCGGAGGGTGAGCTCCAATTACAGAGGGGTCACACTCTTAAGCCTCCCTGGAAACGTCTATTCAGGGGTCCTGGAGAGGAGGGTCCGTCGGATAGTCGAACCTCGGATTCAGGAAGAGCAGTGTGGTTTTCGTCCTGGTCGTGGAACACTGGACCAGCTCTACACCCTCAGCAGGTCCTGGAGGGTTCTGGGAGTTCGCCCAACCAGTCTACATGTGTTTGTGGACTTAGAGAAGGCGTTCGATCGTGTCCCTCGGGGGCCTTGTGGTGGTTCTCCGGGAGTATGGGGTACCGGGCCCTTTGATACGGGCTGTCAGGTCCCTGTATGACCGGTGTCAGAGTCTGGTCCGCATTGCCGGCAGTAAGTCGGGCTCGTTTCCGGTGAGAGTTGGACTCCAAGGCTGCCCTTTGTCACCGATTCTGTTCATTACTTTCATGGACAGAATTTCTAGGCGCAGCCGAGGTGTTGATCCGTTTTGGTGGCCTTAGGATCACATCTCTGCTTTTTGCAGATGATGTGGTCCTGTTGGCTTCATCAGATCGTGATCCGCGGCTCTCGCTGAAACGGTTCGCGGCCGAGTGTGAAGCGGCCGGGATGAGGCTCAGTGTCTCCAAATCCGAGGCCATGGTCTTGAGCCGGAAAAGGGTAGAGGTCCTTCTCCGGGTCAGGGGGTCGTCCTGCCTCAAGTGGAGGAGTTTAAGTATCTGGGGATCTTGTTCACCAATGAGGGAAGAAGGGAGCGGGAGATCGACAGGCGGATTGGGGCGGCGTCTGCCGTGAAGCGGCGCTGTACCGGTCCGTCGTGGTGAAGAGAAGCTGAGTCAAAAAGCGAAGCTCTCGATTTACCGGTCGATCTACGTTCCCACCCTCATCTATGGTCATGAGCTTTGGGTCATGACCGAAAGAACGAGATCACGGATACAAGCGGCCGAAATGTGTTTCCTCCGCAGGGTGGCCGGGCTCTCCCTTAGAGATAGGGTGAGAAGCTCGGTCATCCGGGAGGGACTCAAAGTAGAGCCGCTGCTCCTCCACGTCCAGAGGAGCCAGTTGAGGCTCGGGCATCTGGTCAGGATGCCTCCTGGACGCCTCCCTGGTGAGGAGTTCAGGTCCCACCGGGAGGAGGGGAGACCCAGGACACCTGGAGGGACTATGTCTCTCGGCTGGCCTGGGACGCCTTGGGGTTCATGGAGGAGCTGGAAGACGTGGCTGGGGAGGGAAGTCTGGGCCTCCATACTGAAGCTGCTGCCCCCGCGACCCGATCCCGGATAAGAGGAAGAAAATGGATGGATGGATGGAACTTCACATGTTGAACTGATTTAGTTTAATATTCAGAAAGAGATGACATCATCATATGTTTAATAATAACGTTAATAATCACGCTCAGTGATGACATCATCATATGTTAATAAATGTTCACATTTACAGGAATTACCTGCTCAGGTGAGTTTGTTACATCCTTTTGTTTTATTTAATTCATCTGAGTTTATTATTGATATATGAAGTTTCTCATAACTCTCCCCCTCCTGCCTCTTCTGTGACCTCTGACCTCTGCTGCCGCTGATGTAAAGAGGAAAACATTCAGATCTGATCTGAATGAAGGAGATCGCCATGGAAACCAGAACGAGTCTGGACCGGTTCTGGTCCGGTTCTGGTCCGGTTCTGGTCCGGTTCTGGTCCGGTTCTGGTCTGGTTCTGGACAGGTTCTGGTCAGGTTCTGGTCTGGTTCTGATCTGGTTCTGGTCCGGTTCTGGTCCGGTTCTGGTCCGGTTCTGGTCAGGTTCTGGTCTGGTTCTGGTCTGGTTCTGGTCTGGTTCTGGTCTGGTTCTGGTCAGGTTCTTGTCTGGTTCTGGTCCAGTTCTGGACCGGTTCTGTACCGGTTCTGGACCAGTTCTGGTCTGGTTCTGGTCTGGTTCTGGTCAGGTTCTGGTCCGGTTCTGGTCTGGTTCTGGTCTGGTTCTGATCTGGTTCTGGACCGGTTCTGGACCGGTTCTGGTCTGGTTCTGGTCTGGTTCTGGTCAGGTTCTGGTCTTGTTCTGGTCCGGTTCTGGTCCGGTTCTGGTCCGTGTTCTGATCTGGTTCTGGTCTGGTTCTGGTCTGGTCCTGGTCTGGTCTGGTCTGGTTCTGGTCCTGGTCTGGTCCTGGTCTGGTTCTGGTCAGGTTCTGGTCTGGTTCTGGTCCAGTTCTGGTCCAGTTCTGGTCCGGTTCTGGTCCGGTTCGGGTCTGGTTCTGGTCCTGGTCTGGTCCTGGTCTGGTTCTGTCTGGTCTGGTTCTGGTCTGGTTCTGGTCCTGGTCTGGTTCTGGTCTGGTTCTGGTCTGGTCCTGGTCTGGTCCTGGTCTGGCCCTGGTCTGGTTCTGGTCCTGGTCTGGGTTCTGGTCTGGTTCTGGTCTGGTTCTGGTCCTGGTCTGGTTCTGGTCTGTTCGGTTCTGGTCTGGTCCTGGTCTGGTCCTGGTCTGGTCCTGGTCTGGTTCTGGTCCTGGTCTGGTTCTGGTCTGGTTCTGGTCTGGTTCTGGTCTGGTCCTGGTCTGGTTCTGGTCCTGGTCTGGTTCTGGTCTGGTTCTGGTCTGGTTCTGGTCTGGTTCTGGTCAGGTTCTGGTCCGGTTCTGGTCCGGTTCTGGTCAGGTTCTGGTCTGGTTCTGATCTGGTTCTGGTCTGGTTCTGGTCTGGTTCTGATCTGGTTCTGGTCTGGTTCTGGTCTGGTTCTGATCTGGTTCTGGTCTGGTTCTGGTCTGGTTCTGGTCTGGTTCTGGTCTGGTTCTGATCTGGTCCTGGTCTGGTTCTGGTCTGGTTCTGGACCGGTTCTGGTCTGGTTCTGGTCTGGTTCTGGTCTGGTTCTGGTCAGGTTCTGGTCTGGTTCTGATCTGGTTCTGGTCTGGTTCTGGTCCGATTCGGGTCTGGTTCTGGTCTGGTCCTGGTCTGGTTCTGGTCTGGTTCTGGTCCTGGTCTGGTCCTGGTCTGGTTCTGGTCTGGTCCTGGTCTGGTTCTGGTCCAGTTCTGGACCGGTTCTGGACCGGTTCTGGACCGGTTCTGGTCCGGTTCTGGTCAGGTTCTGGTCTGGTTCTGGTCTGGTCCTGGTCTGGTTCTGGTCCGGTTCTGGTCCGGTTCTGGTCTGGTTCTGGTCCTGGTCTGGTCCTGGTCTGGTTCTGGTCTGGTTCTGATCTGGTTCTGGTCTGGTTCTGGTCTGGTTCTGGTCTGGTTCTGATCTGGTTCTGGTCTGGTTCTGGTCTGGTTCTGGTTCTCCACTTCCCTCTTTCTGCTGCTGACAGAATCTGATCATGTTTCATTTATGTTATGTTGATTCTTATTCATTTGGTTTTAGATTTTGTATGATTTCACTTGTTTTTGTGCATAATTAATGTAGAACATAAACATTATTGTTGGTGTAAAAATCTTCAGTTCATTAATAAAAACTTTTTAAAATGATGCCACATGTTGAGTCACTGCAGCTGTTCTTCATTCTATCAGTTCAGTTTTGAAACACAATAATTCGTATTAATGTCTTCATGACACGTGACATTATGTCTCTTTACTATGTTATTATAGTATTTATGAACAATCATAATATATTTATATCTTTATCTCAGGTCTGTATCTAAGGCGCCACCTGCTGGTGGAAAACGGTACAGAGTTTCTGCTCTGAACAGGTTTTTAATCTGAATATTTCTCCTATAATCTCAATCTGATCAAACTCTGATCTCCATGATCCTCCAGATTAAATCATAAACATCTGGATCTCCAGCCTGATAGATGAGCTGGAATCAATAACTGATCGATAATCAGTGAGTTCAGTGAAGGTGAGACATCCAGCTCCTCCTCTGCTGTTGCAGCGTCCTCCATGTTTCCTCCTGACCAAAGTTTCTTAATCTAACCTGAAGATAAAAGTTTGATCAGCTGAAGATCTGATGACGTTTTCTATCCTGTTGAACTGCTCATGTTTAAATAACCTGGTTATAAAAATAAATGTGTTTTAGAAAAAATAAACTCAGCTCTGCGTCTTTATAATCATTCATAAATGTTTTATAACATTGTTACACTGTAAAACATCTGAAGGTGGTTAAACTTGATGTTCAAGTTTGCTGCTGCCTTGAAAATGTAATTTAAATCAACAAGAAAACAGTTTTGGTTTTAACTCAGAAACTAAAGTTCATAAAGTTGATTTAACAACAAGAGACAAAATGTCTAAACATTGTTTTTTAATTCTTCTTGAATTGCGAGTTTTAACTTTATGCTGTGATTTAAACCAAGTAATTATTTCACAATGAAGGAAGAAACCTGAGACTCAGACAGGAAATGATGAGTCTGTCTGTCTGTCATGTGACCTGATGAGGAGGAACCCATTTATTTTCCCTCAGTACTGACTGCCAGGCTGCTGCTGCCTGTCAGGCAGAGACTTAATGAGCTTCACTTTGAGAAACATCAACATGTAAAACCAGCTGATCGGACTCAGCAGCAGCATCTGGACAGATGTTTGTCCTGCAGCTGGACCAGATCAGACCAGCAGCAGCTTGACAGGAAACGGTTCATCTGCTTGTTGCCAGGCAACGGGTGAGAGACGAGTAAACAGGAAACAGAGGAAGAGAAACCAGAACAGAAAACTGGGTCACAGAACCGTCTGAGGTCCTGCAGGAACTAAGAGGGTAAAGTCTGAAGCCGGTTCTGCTGTGGTCCATCCTGGGGTTGATGGTTCTCTGGGTCAGACGAACCGTCACCTGCTGCCTGTTTCTATCAGAGATTCACTTCCTGGGCATTTTGATCAGGAGGAAACAACAGGCCGTATGAATACATGTGGACTTTTCTCTGTTTCTGATTCTCAGCTCAGTCTGAGATCTGACAGTTTGAGCCTCATCAATACAGTGACCTGACACACAACCAGACTTTTCCTAAACTTCATTTCATGAACTGAAAGGATCTTAACTTCATACCAACACAAAATGTGTTTTTTACCATCTTGAAACTTTAAACCTGATGGATCTGACAGCTGATGGAGGAGCAGCTCATCCTGCTGTCTCTCTTTGCTGATGGGGGCGGGGGGGGGGGAGGGTGGGGCGGGGGGGGGGGGGGGGGGTCCGGATTTGGAGGTACCAGGGAGGGGGGGATGGTTTCAAGTTGCTTTAATGTCTTATTATAGATAAAGAAAGTCGCCCTCGCCTGGTCAGAAAGGTGTATTTAATGTTAAAGCTATTTTCCCTTAATGGAATATACAGTAGTCAGTCCCAGTGACTGTTTCACTCACGGTTTAGCCAATGTGCTTCCTGGGTAAAAAAAAAAGAAACAAGGACCAGCTGGGGACAATCAGGGGAAACAAGGACCAGCTGGGGACAATCAGGAGAAACAAGGACCAGCTGGGGACAATAAGGGGAAACAAGGACCAGCTGGGGACAATCAGGGGGACAACAGAGACTCTACAGAACACAGAAACCTGAATTAACAGAGAAAAACCCAAAACCTGACAACATCAACCTTTATCAGATTATCAGATTTATAAAGATGAACTAAAGTCTTTAACATCTGCAGAAGAAAATATTGAGGGAAAGATTCATAGTGATTTTATTAAAGATCAGAGCTAAGCTACAGAAAAAGACACAAAACTAATCTGAAATTAAAAGTAGCTGCTTTTTAATGTTCTTATTACATAATACTAACATATTTAACAAATCAAAAACAGTCGCCTCTTATTTAACACATAGATGTTTTTCTGTTGCAGTTTTTATCCCTCAGTGGTTTTCAGACTTTGATCTGTAGCTGTTCATAGAAATGACTGAAATGTTCCAATTTTAATTCTTGAATTAGAAAAACAAACACTGAGAAACAAAAACTTTGCTTCAGCCTAACAAGTTTAGTTCATATTTTAAAAAATGAAATATAGAAAAAAGTTTGTATGAAAAATATCAAAATATTTTTTTATGATTTTGGGAAAACTTGAGGAACTTATTCTTAGTAAAGAATCAATAGACCTGAACTAAAATAATCATCAGTTATAATCTGATGTTTGTCTCTGGAGGTCAGAGTTCAAATCTGTCAGCTGGTCGTCATGATGAGGCTGAAGGTCAGAGGTCATCTGATCCTGGAAGAATATCTGGAATCACAGAAAAACATTGGAAACTAATTAAATCAGTTTGATTAATGGACACTGATGTAAAAGGTCAGAAATAGATTTAATCTCCAGGAGCTTCCTGGTAAAATAATGGCTAAAAATGCATCTGAAGGAAAAAAGATGTTTAATTAATTTCAATGACAGAAAAAAATCTGATATGTTTGCATATATTTGTAAACATTTTTCTTTAAAGAAAAATATCAAGATAAAGTTTTTGTGACGCAAATCAGTTACAACTAATCTTTAATAAGCTTTAATTTAAAAGATTTTCCACAAACATTCAGTCAGATTTAGTTCTTTAGTAAAACTTGTATTACAATAATACATTTTATGTAAAACAGACTCAATCAGCCTCTCTACAGTCAATCTAAATCAGAGTTTCTCCACCCTGGTCCTCAGTCCTGCATGTTTTAGCTGAGCCTCTATTCCTGAACAGCTGATTCAAATGATTACATGAGCATCAAGAGCTGCAGACGCCTGTTAATCACCCAGAGATACAATCCAGGTGTGTAGCAGAAGGGAAACACCTAAAACATGCAGGACAGGTGGGGCCTGAGGACAAGGGTGAGAAACTCTGATCTAAACTGTTTCCATCAAATATTTCTGAACCAAGAAGCTGTTATAGTTGAGGTATTAACTGTTTTCACATGGGGCCATTTTATAACACAATCAAGTTTCCTTCAGTTATGAAAATGCTGATAAAGTCAAATGTAACTTCACATCATAGATCTGGTGACTTTAAACTGGTCTTTGTCTCTTTAAGAACCTCCAGCTCTTCATCTGCATCAAACTCAAGTTTTATTTCTACCAACTAGTCGACTTTCAGACAGTCAATTCTTTGCTCTACAGTGAATCTCCAACCAAGATTCATCAGCAAAAGGTTTCAACAGTTAGAGTTTCTTAACCATTTTAATGTCTTTCAGCCTGGTTTCCATGGTTACCACAGTACTGAGATTGAATACTTTGACTAGGCCAGTGACATCCATATAAATACAGACTGTGGAAGAACCACAGTGCTGGTTCTGCTTCTGTTGGACCTCAGTGATGATCAGAAATATTACTGACACTTAGATAATTATGTTATCTGTGCATTTATTTATTTAGGGTGTGAATATGTTTTTGCATCAACCCATCAGAAATAATGAGAATATAGATCTGACTTGTTAGATTTATGAAAGAAAAAAATGTAGGAATTACTATTGCTAAAGAAAATACCAAGAATCTGTTTTAATGATTAAACATGTTGATTCAGAGCAGAACTGAGTTCATCTGGTCTAACGGTCACAATGAACCAATTTATCACAGAATGAAAATCAAGAGGCAGGAAATATGACTTTATATTTATAAACTTAGAGCGTTTTACCTCTGGTTCTGATTCTCTGATGGTTTTCTGTCGATAACGAACATTATTTATCTTCACAGGGTCAGTCGCTGTAAAATGAGACAAAGATTCATTACTGTTCAATAAAACAGCTGTTAACATGCCACATTAAATTTAAATGTTTTAAGCAAAAAGTTTGCAGGTTTTTTTAAATCAACACTTTTGCAATGAGTCATTAAAGACGTCATGGAAATTAATCTGAAACTAAGAATCAGACCACAAACGTCTTGACCAGTTAGAGACGAAACTTTACACCTCAAAGTAGAAAACAACAAGAAACCAGTAAGACCACAGATAGGCCAACCAGTCTGAGCTGCTGGAGGAACAAGATGAAGTTTCACTTCTCACTTCACTTCAGATCAGACATGAGATGGTGGAGAAAATAAGTTTAAAACTTTAGTTGTTCTGCTGGTGAAAACACTGATAATGTTTCTGAATGATTAACTACTGGTTTTTATTCTATCTGCTTTCTACAACTAAATTTCAGTCATATTATTAAGTCTCTAAGTGAACCTAAAACAAGTTAATGTTTTGTCAAATAATTACAGTGCATTTCGACCAAAGATTGTAAATGTTGTCTGTAAACTAAACTGTGAGACGGAGCTTTAACTTTCATCTCCGGCAGAGTTTCGAACACGTTCTGAGGACATTGAGTCTCAGTGGACCATGTTCTGTTCCTCCATCGCCGAGGCGGATTATCAGAGCTGTGGCCATAAGGTTGTTGGTGCCTGTCGCCGTGGCAACCCTCAAACCCGTTGGCGAACCCTTCGGTGAGGGACGCTGTCAGGCTGAAGGTCCTATTGGACCTTCTGGGCCTGTGGGACTCCAGAAGCAGCTGATGGTACCGACAGGCGAAGCGACTCGGTCCAATAACAGACACTGAGCCAATCAGCTGCTGCTGGTCGTCCCTCAATCCAACATGACATCTGAATGGAGGGACGTCCAGCAAAGGCCCCAAAGTGTCATCATGTGACACTTTGGGGCCTTTTACTGTCCAGTTGCTGCTCATTATGTCTGGTCACCCAGTGGACATGTCCCACAATGCACTGGGTAAAAACTGCTGATGCTGACTGACAGCTGGACTAAAATTATACAGGGGAAACTTTACTTTGGTACAATAATATCAGTAAAGCTCCTTTACAGTCATTAACTCCACATGGTAACAATACTTGACATGGAGGTTTATATTATCGTTCAGTGTATTTTAGGGATGAGTAATACAGACAGTTATATTTAGCTTAGATAAATTAAAGTCTCCCACCTTCATATTTCCTCTGAAAATGTCGTCTCACCAGTAGAATCATTGTTGGCATGAAAACCAAAACAATCCCCCATCGCAGAGCCAGAATCACATAGGAAACCGACAGGGAGGAAGGTGGAGATGATGATGGAGGTGAAGGTGAAGGAGAAGTTGGAGGATCAGACGCGGTTGATCGTTTCTCTAAAAAAAAAAAAATAGTTGTCTAAAAATTTATTTTGAAAACCAAAGTTTAACAATATTTTCAGTCCTCTGACCTTCCACAGAGATCCAGGTGGATGGAGACTCTCCCTGACTACTGATGTAACATTTATAGTGACCTTCATCAGATTTCTTCACTGATTTGAGGGTCATGTAACCTGCAGGCTCAGTCCTGATGGAGGATCCATCTTTATAGAAAGCAGCTGGGAGGTTGTGGGGTTGATTCTTTGCTCTGCAGCTCAGAGTGACGTCATGTCCCTCCATCACAGGGAGGACAGGACTCTGCAGGATCACTGATCCACCTCAACACAGAGACAAACTACAGCATCTCATCCATTTACACACAGCAACACTAACTCCACAGTCTGATTCAGTTTCACTTTATTCATTCATTCATTCAAATTCCATAATCTAACAAAATGAATTCATTAAATGAGTTTAATCTGAAGACGCGGTTGATCGTTTCTCTAAAAAAAAAAAAATAGTTGTCTAAAAATTTATTTTGAAAACCAAAGTTTAACAATATTTTCAGTCCTCTGACCTTCCACAGAGATCCAGGTGGATGGAGACTCTCCCTGACTACTGATGTAACATTTATAGTGACCTTCATCAGATTTCTTCACTGATTTGAGGGTCATGTAACCTGCAGGCTCAGTCCTGATGGAGGATCCATCTTTATAGAAAGCAGCTTGGAGGTTGTGGGGTTGATTCTTTGCTCTGCAGCTCAGAGTGACGTCATGTCCCTCCATCACAGGGAGGACAGGACTCTGCAGGATCACTGATCCACCTCAACACAGAGACAAACTACAGCATCTCATCCATTTACACACAGCAACACTAACTCCACAGTCTGATTCAGTTTCACTTTATTCATTCATTCATTCAAATTCCATAATCTAACAAAATGAATTCATTAAATGAGTTTAAAATGACAGATTTAAATAATTTGGTTTACTTGAAATGAAGAAGGGATATAATAAATAATCCCTTTTTTACCATGCAGCCTTTATTTGAGAGACTTGGTGTGTTTTTGTGTATTTATTTCTTGTTTTTTTCTGTGTCCTCGTTCCCCATGAGTCTCTGTCCTGTCCTCCAGGTTCATTGATCCCAGCTGTGTCTAGTTTTCCTGTCTATTTAAGTCGACCTTTGTCTCTTGTCGGGTCCTCGTCTAATGTCAGTTGTTGTTGTGTGTTCAGCTCTCCAGTAGAACTTAGTCCTGGTTATCTAGCTCATCAGTTGCTGCCGGTATTTAGCTGTGTGCTGTTCTCTCTGCCGTGTCGCATGTATTAGGACTTTTGGAGCTTTTCATCATTAAATTCATCATTTTCTTCATAACCTGGGTCTCAGCGTTCATCCGCACCACCACCGACCGCAGATCATGACACTTGGACAGGAAAGTGAGAAATACAGCAAAGGTCATCAGGCTCCAATCAGACCTGCAGCAGCCGCATCGAGGACTAATGTCTCCTTATGGGAGTTGAGCTCCACCTCTTCACCATCTCAGCACCTGGTTAGTTCAGTCTGGTGCTCCAGACACAGGAATGAACAAACCTCTAGATTTAAGATTGTTTGACACTTTTGGTATAATTATACTCCTGTGTTGGAGGGTTTTTGATTCTAAATCTGAAGGTGAAGAAAATATAAAAGGCGCCAGTGGTGGCGCTCTAGTTGTGCACAAGAGATGTGAGCTGGTGCTGTAAGAGAGGAAAAGTGAATTTCCCCGTTGGAAAATAAATGTTCTACTCCAGTTATCTGCTTGAATATTTTATTAGGCCTGGTGTCTCATCCACATCATGCAGGATCTGATGGAGCTTCAGTCATGACATCAGATCAGGATACGAACGCGGTGATGAACATCATTGTTTCAAGTAAAAACTTCCTTTAAGTTGAAGACTTGTAACTTTTAAGTTAATTGAACACAAAAAGTAAGTTGTCATAACTAAAGCAAAAGAAAGAAGTGAGATTAATGTAAATAAGTCCATAAGATTAACAAAAGCCCAAATACTATTTTTAGAGTGCATAAGATTATAGTAAGTGATGATAATGATTTAAAGCTAATAGACGGAGCCTGGGAACATATAATTTGATATATTTTTAAAATACTAATAAAAACCAAATGCACATCATACGCTGCTGGCAAACGTTCAGCTGGTGATACTAACATTTTTACAGTCGATAAGATATTTACTTCTAGTTTTGTATGCATGGTGAGGGCCACTGATTGGATGCACTCAACCAGTCTCTCTCATTTAGCTCTATGAAGACTTTTAAAGAGTTTTATAGAGATAAAGGCAGATAAAACCTTAAATTAGAAAACAGGCCAACGTACTTGGACAACTGTGTTAGTAGATATTGATCTTACGAGAGACAAAGAGATGGATGCTGATGCTGGAGGATCCATTGATGGACTGACACCAGTACAGTGCAGAATCATCTGGTTCCAAGTAGCTGCTGTTACAGGCAGAACCAGCTGATTTCCACCATCCATCTCCACATGGCTTCATGCTTGTGTTTCTCCTCACAGTCCCTCCATCCTCACAGCTCAGAGTCACTGATTCTCCTTGAAAGAACTGAGATCTGCTGGGACTCACAGTCAGAGCAGCTGGAGAGACTGAAGAGATTCAATTATCATGATTTCAGTTAAAAAAAACAAATAACATCATATTCAATAATTCAATAACATTTTGTTCATTAAATTCTCAGCTGTAACTTGGAATCCAAAGAACATCTTTGAATATTTAAAATCATTATAATATAACAGAAGTTCACTAACCTGGATCTGCAGAGCAGCTCAGAAAGAAGATCAGAACTAGAGAATAAATAAAATATATATTTATTATAAACTAAATCTGGACACGTTGAATACAATGGGCTTTGAAACTGTGTAAATCAGCCAGTTTTTATTTTATTACCTCTGCTTTTATATTAAGATGCTGGTGTTTATTTATAAAAGTAAAATCTATTATTCTGTTCAACTTGTAAATAGTGTTGATTCACAATAATCACCTCCTGTCATTTATTAGACTGATAAACTGTTTATATAGAAACATTGAGCCCCACAGTAATTATCTGACCAGATCCTATTAAATCCCATCCAGTAAAATGTGTCCAGTGTCTCAGACAGAGAGAAATGCTGATCCAGCAGAAAGAGAGTAAAACTTGTCTACTTACAGATCAGACAGTGAGATGATCCTTCCATTGTTCTGCTCAGTGATCTGACCTGACGATGTTTGGCTGAAGCTGAGAACGACTCACTGAGACGCCTACTTCCTGCTGCTGGTAGAGAGAGGAGGGGAGAGGAGGGGAGAGAGAGGAGGGGAGAGAGAGGAGGAGAGAGAGAGGGGGGAGAGAGGAGGGGAGAGAGAGGAGGGGAGAGAGAGAGGAGGGAGAGAGAGGAGAGGAGAGAGAGGAGGGGGAGAGAGGAGGGGGAGAGGGAGGAGAGAGAGAGGAGAGGAGGGGGAGAGAGAGGAGGGGAGAGAGAGAGGAGGAGAAAGAGAGGAGGGGGAGAGAGGAGGGGAGAGAGAGGAGGGGGAGAGAGGAGGGGAGAGAGAGGAGGAGAGGAGAGGAGGAGGGGGGAGAGAGGAGGGGAGAGAGAGGAGGGGGAGAGAGGAGGGAGAGAGAGAGGAGGGGGAGAGAGGAGGGGAGAGAGGAGGGGAGAGAGAGGAGGAGAGAGGAGGAGGGGAGAGAGAGAGGGGGAGGGGGAGAGAGAGAGAGAGAGAGGAGGGCGAGAGAGAGAGGAGGGGAGAGAGAGGAGGGGAGAGGAGGGGAGAGAGAGGAGGGGGAGAGAGAGGAGGGGAGAGAGAGGAGGGGAGAGAGAGGAGGAGAGAGAGGAGGGGAGAGAGAGAGGAGAGAGGAGGAGGGGAGAGAGGAGGGGAGGGGGAGAGAGAGAGAGAGAGGAGGGCGAGAGGAGAGGAGGGGAGAGGAGGGGAGAGAGAGGAGGGGGAGAGAGAGGAGGGGAGAGAGAGCAGGGGAGAGGAGGGGGAGAGAGAGAGGGAGAGGAGGAAAGAGAGGGAGGGGAGAGAGAGGAGAGAGAGGAGGAGAGAGAGAGGAGGGGAGAGAGGAGGGGAGAGAGAGAGAGGAAGGGAGAGAGAGGAGAGAGGAGGGGGGAGAGGAGGGGAGTGGAGAGGATTATGGATAAGGTTCATGGATGTGATGAAGAAGGAGACAGGCGCCCCCTAGTGGTAACAGCTGGAAGGAGACTTCATTTTGAATCTCATAATAATAATAATAATAATAATAATATACAAACCTTCTCTTCCATGTGTTGTGGTTCTGTACAGGATCGTTCCTCGGTTTGGCTTCTTGCTGAAACTGCTGCTGGGTTTTTGGTGATCAGTCCAGATTTGAAGCTCAGAGAGAAGCAGTCCAGGCTTTAGCACCAGCAGCCCAACACCAAGCCTCACTCCAGGGGTCTGGCTGACTCTCTGGAGGTCCTGGATAATCCTCCCATAATGTCTTCCTGAGGCCAACCTCCAGACTAGTTGGATACTCGGCTACTGGGACCAGGAGACTCAATCCAGAAACCTAGACATGAGGTGGAACCTTCTATACCTGCATATGTCCTGGTGGTATTCTGGTCCTGAACAACATTTAAATGTGCAATTTTCAAGACATTCAAGAACATTATACAGAGACTGAACCAGAACAAGAACCCTATCCCTCCAGGTACAGGAGATACCAGTGGCGTTTCCAGCCCTGCATCTCAGCACCCCTGAATCGAGTTGACACCCATCCCGTATATTACAGAGTTGTCCCATATTTGGCCATTAAATGTGTATTGAACCATTTTGAATCGATGCATAATTGTCTGATAGACTCACCTATCACACTGACATCAACACTACGTTTAACAATAATGACCAAAATAACACACAGGGGGTGTGCCGTGGTGGCGCAAGGGGATAAGGCACAACCCACACACCGCGGCCGTCGCCGGCCCGACCCCCGACCGTGCCCCACGCACCCCCCAACCCCCGCCCCCAACACCAGCCCCCCCGCCCGCCCACCCCCAAAACGGAGGCCACCAGAGCCCACAAAACACCATAAAAAACAGGAAATATTAAGGTGAGCTAAATTGACATGGCAGGAACAGACATTAATACATAGACGCCTCATGGAGCAGATCAAAGGTCATGGAGCGGAATATGTGCCAGTAAGGTGATACAAATGAATGGACCGAACTTTATAAAGTGCCGTTTTACAAAGTATTTTAAGTTGATAATTGCCATTGACACATTTTCTCACACACATTAATATATTTGGAAAACAAAGAAATTACTAGAGACAAAGTTTGTAACTTTTGATGTGATTATTTAATTGTTTTGGGGCATTTCTGAATAAAGAGCTCAATGTTTTATTTGATAGAAATGATTCTGATCATTTGTATATTGTCATTGATGAACAGACACTTTTACAGTGTTTTATTAAATAATATATTTACATAATTCCATAATTTAATGTACATTTAACATTTCAAGACAAGAAACCAGTAATTTTCCTGTATTTATTTTTTATACTTTATTGAGAACTCCTCCTTGGGCTGCCACCTTATTGTGGTGGAGAGGTTTGTGTGTCCTAATGATCCTAGGAGCTCTGCTGTCTGGGGCTTTATGAATGAATGAATGAATGGATAATGAATGAATGGATGAATGAATGAATGAATGAATGGGTTTGAGACTTGTATTTGTATGTGTGAGAGTTGTCACAGAAGAGGCGGCGCATAGTTTGGAGATCAGATGACGCATGGTTGATACCGCAGTGAAGTGAGCTTCAAGTTGGATATTGGAGCTCCACGGAGTAAGCAGCGTTTAGCTCAGGGTTGATCCGATTTATGAACACTAATTTCGGCCAGCGGTTCTCTACTGCTCTCTCCTCAGTGCTCGGAGGTTCAGTTAGAGCCCTAACTGAAGATCTTTGTAGAGCACAACTCACATGAGGAGTCATTATTCCTTGATGTGACTGTTGCAGGTTCAACTTCCAGCCTGATGACCTTTGCTGCATGTTTTCCCTCTGTTGTTACTCACTTTCCTGTCTAACTCTCTCAATGGACGCCAGAGCCAAAAAAAATAGGTCATGGATTTTCTTTCACTTGTTGATGTTTAATTTTCTTCTTGAAATGCTGTGAATAAATGTTATCTCTGATTATCCGTAGAAAAATTATTCAATTATTCCACTTTGTATTCCAGAATACAAAGAGCAGAGAATTTTAAAAAATTGCTTCAGTTGAACATGTTTAGTTCAAAATGAGAAAAAACAAATAAAGCTAAAGATGTTTCTAAGAAAAAAAAAGATTTTTGAGACAAAAGAGTGAAGAATTTATTCTTAGTATAGCATCAGTAGAAAGTTTGATGTAAAAATGATCATCAGTTATAATCTGATGATAGGAGAGTTGAAATCTGTCAGCTGGTCGTCATGATGAGACTGAAGATCCTGGAGGAACATCTGGAATCACAAGAACACAGAAACATCTCAAATTATTACAGTCAGTAAATATAATAAAATAAACACATTGAGGCCGTGGGACCTTAGAATGCAGAGAAAATACACAAGAAAAACGGCATAAAATTAAAACAAGACAATGTTAGAATATAAGAGATTAGAAAAGAAACAGCCTTAATTCATTAAATCAGTGATGTTACTTAGTCTCTCTGTCTTGTACCACCTGCACTGGGTCAAAGGTCATCCTAACAGAGCCGGTCTTCCTGATGAGCTGATCAAACTGCTTCCTCTCAGCGGTGGGGCAGCTGCTGCACCATGGTAGATGACTGACGCCACCACAGAGTCAAAGGTCATCAGGAATCCACCTTCAGTTATTTGGATTTCCATTCAGACGGATAAAAATCCATCAGATTCAGATCAGAAAAGCTTTTATTTCAGCTTCTCTAATCTAACTATAAATTGGAAATTATGTCCACAAATCTTGGTCTCTATACAGGGGCGGATCTACTGGGGTGGCAGCTGCCACCCCAAACGAGAGCTTTGCTCCCCTTGTTGCCACCCCAGCTGGCGACTATAAATTCAATAAATAGTTATGGCAAATCCAACATTAAGTGCATGAATCTCTTTTTTCCGACAACATTGAATGCAACACAACACCTGACACCCACTGCTGAGTAGAAGGAAGTGAGAGAGAAGGACAGAGCGAGACCAGCAGCATTGATGGATGTTACTGGACTGGACATTACATGATAAGTCACACATGCGCCATTGATCTCCATTGAGTCAAGAATATCGGTGGTCAGGAAAATACTACAATCACGCAAAGAATCAGAACAAAGGATGCAATGTTTAGCAGTTAATTCAACTCTACCACAGCCATAGATAAAAAGGTTAATGGGTCTCATATTTAAAAGGTGAGGAAAAAGTTTTAATTTAAAGAAAACATTGAGAAAGTGAGCAGTTGGTCAGTTATACTAGCCTAACTGTTGCTGGTCTGCTATTGACTTTAATAGCCTTAAAATGTGCTGCCCTTCATGTGTTTTGGTCAGTGATGTCAGTAACGCGTTACTGACGTCGGACCACTTTTTTCAAAGAGAAAAACAAGTTATCTAACGCATGGCTATTTGAAATCTAGTAGTCAGACTACAGGTACTTAACAAAATCACTTAGCGTTACTGTGCGTTATAATTTTCTTTTGTAATTTAAATCCCAGAATTTGTCTGTCATCAGGTCGTTTAGGTCAGGCTTTCCTTGTCCATCATT
This sequence comes from Poecilia picta, assembly GCA_033032245.1. Classification (NCBI taxonomy): domain Eukaryota; kingdom Metazoa; phylum Chordata; class Actinopteri; order Cyprinodontiformes; family Poeciliidae; genus Poecilia; species Poecilia picta. The sequence continues at coordinate 29,014,064 of CM065370.1, forward strand.
TCCCAGATAATCCGTCCTGCTGTCTGTGTTAATATATAACCTCTGAATGACATCAAGCTTCACGTTGCGCTCCAGAAAACTGCAAATATCGAGACTAGTATAAACAGCAATGAACGTGAAAACAGCTACGAATGAACGAGTCCGTAAAGTTGTTCAACTAAACGCCATTATAATTATTAATGTTGAGATAAGTGTAACTAATCTGTGCAGATTTGTTACACTTATCTACAACTCAGCACAGGGACGATTCTAGGATCTGAACTTTAGGGGTGCTTAGCCCCCAGCTAGTATTAGCTATAGCGCTTGTGTAACCGGATCCTTTTCTGCCTTGTGCTGATTATTGAGTGAATGGACTGTGATACAGTTTATCTTTTAAAAGAGGATTCTCGGTTTATTTCTGATGACAATAACAAAAACAAAACCACCATGTTAAAGGCTGAACGCTCCAAGTCCAACACAAAACAAAAGTATAAAACAAAATTAGCTTAATAGATCTATAAATAAACTGAATGTATTTAGATGGAAAAATAAAACACACACCTCTCCCACAGGACAACATGACAAAAGGGGCGCAAACAATTTAAAGACGATACCACAGAAGAAGAAATAAAAGGGAGGGGCTTCCGATCTTAAAGTAACACGGTTAAAACAATGACAGAGGTGTTTCAGCAAGATAAGGAACAAGACAAATAATAAAAAACGACATTTTGTGTAATTATAAACAAAGAGAATTACAACCACGTTACACTTGGTGTGATACCAGGGTTCAGCACTGCTATGAAGGCTAACTTGTCATGATCGTGTTTCTGTGTATTTATTTTTAGAGTTTTTTGTGTTCAGTTTCCTTCCTGTGTCTCTGTGTCTTCTCCGTTGATTGTTCCCAGGTGTGTCTCGTTCCCTTGACTTTAGTCTCACCTGCTGTCTGTGTTCCTATATGTCAGTTTGTCTTGCGCTGTCTTACGTCAGTAGTCGTCCCAGCTCTCCAGTTGTTCTGTTAAGTCGTTAGCTTAGCTCCTGTTCAGTCTTTGTGTCAGTGCTACCGGTATTAGCCGTGTGCTTTTGTTTTCTGCTGTGCTGCCTGTCCTGGTCTGTCGAGCCATCAATAAATCACCATCATCTTCATCTTAACTGGGTCTCAGTGTTTCTCCTCACCACCACCTACCACACATTATGACATAACTGAGATTAAGTAAACCATAAAAAGATGTAATCATTCTCTAACATCAATTCAGATTGAGCCTACCTTAGAAATAAAACAATATATTATACGATATAACATTCACCTGTTTACAAAGGTGGATAATTATTTCTATGTAATTATTTCACTCTGTCAAACTAAGATACATCCCAAATCTCCGGTTTTTGTTTTGAAGGTTTCCTAAAGATACGATGTGAGGAAGAAGCGGGTAATGTACCGAGAGATGGATTCACTGCACAGGATGAATTTGAATCACTGGAGATATAGCTCCTCGGCTTTAAAACATAAAAAAAACAAATTGGAAGACCCAACCACCTCCCTTCTTCAATGCTGTGAGAGAAGGAGGTTATTCCTTAAAATCTCGTAATAAATGGCCCCAGTCGTCCTCTCCTTATTTCAGTGGAGGTGTCCTGTCCCATGAGCAGGAAAACACTCCTAAAGTATTATAAATAGCAATTAATTTCCAAGAGTGTGACAATCACAAGGAGCTGTACATACCAGCCTCTATAATAGCGGTTCTCAACGTGGGGTTCCGCCCCCCAGGGGGCGTTCAGAGGACAGCAGGGGTCGCTGGCGGACATTTTTACAAAAGGGGGGCTGGGATGCCATTAGGGGGGCGTTTGGTTGAAGGTAAACTTTACACCTTAAATGCACAACAATACCAGTTTAGACTTTGAGCAACTTGGTAAAACTGTATTGTGTAACATTAAATCATGCTTGGCTGCAACATGGCGGCTCTTCTTCTATTCAGTGTTTGTAGCTTCTGTTAGCTTCTTGTTAGCTCCTCACCAGCTACTGGTAGCTAAAATCACGATCCCCTCACTGTGTCTCCCTCTGAAAAATGAACCTATTTAAATAAATAAATCCCTCCATGGTGACACCAGATAGAGATCGTTTATTTTATAGCGTTAACACCGGAGCTGTAAGTGGTTCGGTGTGAAACGGGGTGATAGAACAACACAGCACTTTTAATTTCAATAATCAGGATGCAGAAATTGTTTCCATTGTTTTAAAAGGTTTATGTCAGTCTGCCATGTGGGTGAAGTTTTATGGATGATGCTCTGATGTCCCATTATCCTGAAGGCAGCACAGAGCTGCACCACCAGAACCCGACAGAAACACTGAAGAGAAGAAGATCTATGATTAATGTAGTTACAGTTCTATCCATGTTTTAATGTTGCTGAGCTCAGGCGGTTTGAAAATAGTTCATAGTTTAAACTGGCAAGTTGTTAATCTTTTATCTGGTCATTTTGTGGAATATTTAACAACTAGAAAATGGTAAAGAATAAGAATATATTCTCCACTCTGATTGGCTGCTGTTACCAATTTTACCTTGAATGTTCATTAATTGCATTTTTTGTAGACGCCTGTGAAAATAATTTTGTGGATAAAGGCTGGGGGGGGGGGTGGGGGGGGGGCTGGGCTGAAAAAGGTTGAGAAACACTGAGATAGATTGTTTTTCAAGGGATCTGACTGCTACTGTCTGTTAAATCAACAAAATAACTGAATACCAGGGCACAGCTACATACTTTCTGAGGTGTATGCGAACATGTCATCATCCCCCTCCTTTATTCATGCACTTATAAAATTTAGTAATTAAATTCAAACCCTCAAGGTATTTAGGTTTTTGTTGCCTCCCTAATGTAATTATTCCCACCTGATGTCATCACTTATCTCCTCTTTCACTGACCTCATGTCTGTCTCCTTCACCCCTTGTCTTTGGTTTCTCCACTAAGTCATATGGTCAAAAAAGCATTATACTGTATATAAGATGTAAAAAATTACAGATCTTAATACAGTTTTTAAATTTAATGTTTAAACATTACTGCTTGGGATTAAGCAGCTGTTTCCTCATTTCCACCTGATATTAAACCTTCCTCTGTCTGCCCGGATTAGGGTAGGGTGAAGCTGAATGACATTAATTTTATGTTAAGTAGGTTTAAAATTACAGCAGACAAACTACATAAAAAATGAAACTTTAATTCAACTTATGTCCTTACAGCTACTGACTGAACCCTGCAATTGATCTGACTTATCAGATGCATCACAACAAAATATTGAGTAAAGACATTTAAACTCAAGTGTCTCTCTGCCAAGTCTTAGAAAAAGGGTCAGCAATGTTGTTGGAAGGAATTGAATTGAATAAATTGCAGCATAGTGTTAGGTTCTGGGTGTTTGTTGGGTTTCCTTGGGGCTGCTGTTTTGGTTTTCACTTACCACTAGATGGGCAGAGGTCTCTCTCTCCATGATGTCATCCCCACACTGGGGATAAATTACCTAATTTCCTGCTGCTTAAGAGATGGGAACTGCCAGTACTTCTATGCCAGAGTGTTGACCAGTGATGGTACCTCTTAGCTTCTCCGAGTTCTCTGAGTTTTTGTGACCTGTTCTTCTGTGACTCAAGAGTAATCTTTTTCTGTGGCCCCTATTTTCCTCAGCTGTTACCAGAATCCAGATCTGGCTCTTGTTCCCGTTGTTCCCTCGTGACGTCGTGGGCAGTTACCCCGCAGATGCCCGAGTTCCCAGACTCTCCCAAGACAGTTGCTTCTTACTTCCAATTCCAGAGATCTGACTGGCAGTTCCATCGGTTCCCTGACACATTCAAGTTCCAGCCTACCTGTCTGCCCTCCGATGCCGCCGCTCCATCCAACTCAGCCCACCGCTCATTCACTCTTTCTGAACTCAAGATCTACCTGGAAGAGAATCCCAAGAATCCAAGGAACCCCTGGACCAACATAACCCCTCCAAAGCCGTTACTAGACACCACCTCAAGTAAGTCTCCAATACTCACCATCAGCAAGACTTCCAATTTCCTGCAACCTTGAACTCACCATCTCCTCTGTTGTTTCCCCAGTACACTGTGTGCAGCTGTTCAGTTCCTGGACCAGACTTACACCTGACTTATCTGTTTCTTACAGTAAACATTAAATACAGTACAACACCTGTGGTGTTCTTGCATGTGGGTAAAATTTGTTAAACCCATCATGACACCTAGAGGGCAATTTAAAAAGAATGAAACAAAAACAGGCCAATATTTTATCATTTAATATAGAGGTGAGCCAAAGAGTCACTTATATCTTTCCACCAACCTCTAGAACTGCCTATGGCCTGCAGGTCTGAGGCATTTTGTTAGCATGTTTTCCTTCATTCTTATAGTTTATATCCAAACTGGCAACCCACATTAATGAAATAATACTGACCACATGACACTGCATTTATAAAAGATAAACATTTTTCCTAAACAAAGCCCTATCAAACGTTTATGAAGCCTAGACGTAAATTCAAACTGTGAGATTGTCTTCACCCTCTCAGCCTCATCAATTACCAGGCCTCTACCTCAACCAACCAGCACGGGATTGTCGCTCTGCCCCAGCCAATCACCATGCAAGAGCTCCTTCAAAAGACCAAACAACCACGGATCCACCTGCTTCAGCTGTGCTTCAAGCTTACATGCACACTTTTCCTTCCTTTCTAACATTGATCAACTACTTCAGCTACCATCTCTCCATCATCGATCCTGGTCCTTCTAGCCTGCAGAAGCTCCGATCGTCCTTCCCTTCTTTCATGGCTCAGATCCAGAGAATATCCTCCCGGCTGCAGGCCGTACTCCGGTTGACTTAGCTACTCCTCCCAGATCTCCCTACCCCCATCATGGCTTACACTGCATATCCACTTTTTGTACCACTGCTGAATACTTTACAGAGAGCAAACCCCATAAAGACCCCATCCGACTATCAGTCTAAAAAGTGTACTCTAAGTTCAATGCCCTGGTGAAGCTCATAACAAGCTTCATCAGGGACAGGTCCTGTATCATCCATTGTACTGTGGTGGAGCATGTATTTGTGTAACCATTCTTAAATTAACGACATTAAACCCCAGCCTATTCACAGATTAACCTGCTCACTTTAAACAAACCTTTTAAAAATTATTAAAACTTTGAACAACGAAGTTTTTATAATTTTTAACAGAAAAATTATATGTTAAATTCTTATTTATTTATCTAACATGCTGGATGTTAAGAAGAAATTTCAATAACAATTGGGCACAGAGAGTAAAATATCGGAAAGAAAATGCAATTTGGGAAACTGAAATATCTACAGGCAGAGCTGTCGCACATGCTGTTAGCTAGTAGAGGTGAGCCGATCGATCGGCCACGGATCATTATCGTCTGATTTCCGTGAAAAGTGCCTGATCGGTGATCGGCGAACATTGGCTCTGTTGCCGATACCGATCACCTGCATCTCATTTCTACGGTGGCCGACAGGTGCAAATGCGCAGCAACAGAGAAAACATGCGAACAAAACAAAGACACGCGCACAAATGAAATGCAGCAAACAAAAAGAGAAACGTATTTATAAAGCACTTTAAAACAACCACAGCTGATACAAAGTGCTGTACATTAAATCACAACATAATAAAATAAAAAAAAAACTCTTCCAGTTTAAAAACAAAAACAAACACTTTAAGACTAGATCTCACTGGAGTTGAAAGCCAAGTAAAATAAATGGGTTTTAAGACGAACTTTAACAGGAGACAGTGAAGGAGCCTCTGACCTGCAAAGGCAAGTCGTTCCATAACTTAGGACCAATGACAGAGACGCCCTGTCCCCTCTGAGCTCCCTGGTAAAAAAAAAAGTATACTTTAGTATACTTCAAACATACTTTCATTTGTGAAAGTACGCTTTAAGTATGCTAATTATTAAGTGTACTACCTATAAGTATATCTGAAGTTTACTAAAAATACACTTGTACCAAAATACACTTTTAATATATTAAATAAGTGAACAAAACCTGAATGAATATATATGAACTTTGAAGTGCCTTAATAATCTTTTACTATTCATTAAAATTGCACACCATAAAAAAAGGATAATCATGATGTAATTTTTAAGAAAGTATCCAATCAATTTTCAGGTGTGTGACGTAAAAACCTTATAATCAATGGCATTAGCTCCAGTTCACACTCCAGACCAGATGGTGGCGGTTTTGCACATTTTCATTTATTTAAAAAACGCCACAGAGAATAAAAAACTTGAAGCAGGGAAGATAACAGACACTGTTCAAATTTGCCATTTTTACTCGCATAATATTGCCTTAAAAGTAGAGAAGGTCTTGACAATAGTTACTAATTTAGTTAAATTCAAGCTGGTGAAGTCCTAGTCCAAGTTAGACGACAACACAACGGGACAACAACCGATGGAAATGAAATGTGTGTCACAAAAGGAGCCCGGGGGACGAAGCTGCTAAGTGTTGCTAGTGTAACAAGTTGAGAAAATGTGCTTTTATTTATTTTTATAATGTTTGAAATTTCACCAAATCCTGATCAACACTGAAGAATCATTTTTTGTTGTTACTTTTTAATAATTGTATTACTTTATTTTATTTTGATAAACACTACTACCTGTACTGTTGCTTTAAGAGAATGTTCTATGACATCATTACTGTACTACTCTCAGTTGGCGCTAGGCTGCCTGGGAAGAGGTAGGAACGTTTCTTACTCTTGGTTAAGCTAATGTTTTTTTTGATATTCATAAAATAATTGAAAGCAAATGCAGCTGTGAATGGTTATGTTTTAATACATACATTTCTTTTGACAAGTTCAGAATTTTCTATTGTAAATATTAGAACTATCAGTTATTAGTTAGTCACAGGATTTCTCCATGTGCTTATCTGCTAGGGGAATTCCGACTCCTGTGCATGGAAGAGCTGCATGTTAAAGGGCTTTTGTATTTCTATTTGTGCAGGTATGTGTATTTGGTTATTTTGTTCTATAATGTTTAAGCTGGTTGTATAAGTACACAAAACATCTGGGTTATGCAATTATTTCAGAGTTTTCTTTATTTTTATCATTACTGTACAACATTACTGTACTACTCTCAGTTGGCGCTAGGCTGCCTGGGAAGAGGGGAATTCCGACTCCTGTGCATGGAAGAGCTGCATGTTAAAGGGCTTTTGTATTTCTATTTGTGCAGGCCTCTGCCAGCAACCTGTATTAAAGATCAACCAGCAACTCCAGTGGTCTGACTCCCTCCTTCATCTGAACACAACGCAGAACACATCAAGGTTAACCGACTGTATAAGACTAGATTATTAGTTAAGAACACCTCTAGTATACACCGGTTACAATGGTGCCGTGACCTTTCTTTTGGATCTTATTTGAGGACGATCATCAGCTCGTCCACCGTGGGAAGCTGTTTGAGTTTTGTTTTTACTTCCTTTTCACACTGTTGAGGTTTTTCTGTGGAAGGCGCTTTATTATTGCAGAAAATTTGGTTTTGTTATTGGAATCCTTTTTTTTCCCCACCTATATTCTTGAGATTATTTTTGTATTTGTTACTATTTGGTAGCCATCTTGTTTTTGGCGTTACATTTTCTTTTGTTAAGCATTTCAATACTGTGTGTACAGTTTGAGAGTCATGGCTGAGTCTAGAACCTATGTTGTTGAGGGTGGGGACCCAGAACTTGTGGCTCGACCATACAAATTTGGTGTGGGGAGGGGGTTTCTTAACCGGACCTTAGAACCCAGATCACCAGGGCAGAGAGAAACAACATTTGATACCCCGCAACTTACTTCAACTCGGTTTTTGGGCCAGCCTGTGTCCAGTCAGGTTGAGCAGAATACAGATCTAGGCTCTCTTATTACTCAGTTGGCTGAGAAACTGGGTGATTCTATTAGAGCTCAGCTCCTTTCTGGTGAGAGCCCATGTAGTACAGGGGCTTCCAATCTGTCGAGTGAGGCGACTCCATCCAATGTGAGTTTTGTTATGCACTCCGACGCAAAAGAGCCACCTATATTTAGAGGTGATGGCTCTGACAAATTCACAGTACATGAATGGGAGAGTCTCATGTCTTTGTACTTGAAGAAGAGAGCAGTTCCAGTTCATGAACATTCCCAAGAAATATTAGCAAGGCTAATGGGCAAGGCTGGGGATGTGGTGAGAATCAAACTACGTAATGATAAGTCTATTGACCATGTCAGAAGTCCTCATTTAGTCTTTGACATCTTGAAACGGCACTTCAGTGAGCTGACTTACTCCAGTATGCCACTGGCAGATTTCTACAACACATTGCCAATGCCTGGTGAGGATGCCATGGAGTATTGGATACGGCTGAACAAGATGATGGATGTGGCGGATGAGTGCTTAAAGAGGCAAGGTCGTGGGATAGATGACCCACAACATGAAGTGAGCATGATGTTTATTAAACACTGCCCTGACCAGCCTCTTGCCAGTGTCTTCAAATTTAAGTCTGCAGAGAAGTGGTCGGCGAATGAGATTCAAGAGAGACTGGATGAACACATGATGGGGAAGAAATCTCAGAAGGCTCCACACACTCAACAACCGAGAGAAAACTCCCCAGTGCACAAGGTACATTCCCAATGTCATGTGCATAAGACTGAAAGTCCTGTTTCAGACATTGCTGGCCAAGTTGGACAGTCTAGGAACCTTCCACCAGCTACGCCGTTGGCTGCCGGCACTGATAGTGACTGTCTGAGAAGCCTGGTGAGCCTATTGGACAGGTTAGTGCTGCAACATGACCAGGTGTCTAGAACCCAGAGTGGTAAGGTTGCTATGCCTCAGCCTTTGCAGAGGTCTTGCAGGGCTTGTGGTTCTCAAGACCATTCTACCTTGAGTCACTGCAGACGGGAAAACCGTTGCTTAAAGTGCCTGTCCCCAGGCCACTGGAAGAGAGATTGCCCTCAGCAGACTGCACAGCGGAGAGTTCAACCTGAAAGCAGCTCTACTGAGCCAAACCAACAGTTAAACTAGAAAACCCATGCCTGGGGAGAGGCGGTGTGGGTTTTGCACGTGAATCCCTCTCCAACCCCTGTGATTTGGCTGACCTTTATGAAACCAGCTGTTCGGCTGCACCTAAGGGATCCAAAGTAATCCTTCAAGCAGCACATAAGATTCAGGCATTCAGTGAGCTGTTTTACACCCCTGTCACCATCGGTCGCTCTGTGCAGCTTAATGGCATGCTGGACACTGGCTCAATGGCATGCAGTATTAGTGAGCATGCAGTGGAGAAGCTGAGTGTTGCTGGGGTTTTGCCTGACAAGCAGCATCCCCAAGAAAGCATAATTCTTGTGGGCTGTGGGGGTATGCGGACTGAGCCTGACGGATTTTATCACTTAGACATGCAGCTTTATGGGGTTTCCTGCAGTGTACCCACTTTGGTTATACCTGGTCAGCAGGATGATCTGATTTTGGGCTCCAATGTTATTAAGCACATCATCCATGTTCTGAAAGGGGGTGATAACTATTGGGACATTGCATCTCGGCATGACTGTGCCTCTATCCCCGAGATTGGACAGTTTTTGTCAATGTTCACAAATGTTGAAGGCTGGAGGGGTACTGAGGTTCCAGACAAAATTGGCACTGTGAAGTTGACTCAAGCAGTGACCCTGCTTCCCAGACATGAACATCTAGTTTGGGGCAGGCTTCCTGCCAACATCCCCATGTCACCCGGAAGTACTGTCATTGTCGAGCCCACCTGCTCAAAAGCTATACCGAGAGGTGTTCTAGTGGGTCGACTCATCACACCACTTTGGGGTGATAGATGGGTGCCGATGACAATAGTGAACCCATCTGACAAAACCTTGACTCTGAAAAGAAACTGCAAGTTAGCTGATGTCTCACCATGCTTAGCAGTTGAGGACTTTAATGTCTTCCAGGGAATGCACATGGCTGCAGAGAAACAGACAGAAAACCCAGAGAAGTTACAAGATGATGGTTTGGTTGCGACAAGCAATGACGATGGCTCTTTCAAAAACTTATGTGACATGGGCTTGGAGACTATTGATTTGGACTCGTGTCAAGTCAGTGACACTTGCAAGTCCCGTCTCATTGAACTGTTGATGGAGTATCAAGATATCTTTTCCAGAGATTCTCTAGACTGTGGCAGGGTGCATGGATACTCCCATCGTATTCGGTTAACGGACGATCGGCCATTCCGGTTGCCATACCGGAGAGTTCCCCCTGCTCATTATCAGAAGTTGAGGCTTGCTCTGAATGACATGGAGGAAAAAGGGATCATTAGGAAGTCTTCAAGTGAATATGCCTCACCTCTGGTGATGGTATGGAAGAAAGATGGTGGACTTCGCATTTGCAATGACTTCAGGTGGCTGAATGCCCGCACCATAAAGGATGCCCACCCTTTACCTCACCAGTCTGACTGTCTGGCTGCACTTGGAGGGAACTGCTTCTTTAGCACGATGGACCTCACCTCAGGCTTTTTCAACATCCCTATGCATGAAGATGACAAGAAGTACACGGCTTTTACGACTCCCCTTGGACTGTACGAATACAATCGCATGCCACAAGGTCTATGCAACAGTCCAGCATCATTCATGCGAATGATGATTGGGATATTTGGGGATATGAACTTCACAAAGCTCTTGTGCTATCTTGACGACTTGCTTGTATTTGCACCATCAGAGGATGAGGCTTTATCAAGACTACAGATTGTTTTCCAGCGGTTGCGAGAGAACAACCTTAAACTAGCCCCCAAAAAGTGCCATCTGATGCGGAAGCAGGTCAGTTTCCTAGGACATGTCATTGATGGAAACGGTGTGTCAGTTGACCCAGGCAAAGTGGAGGTGATCACCAAGATGTCGACTTCAGACCTCATGGAAGAGGATGGTTGTACGCCATCTGTTAAAAGAATCAAGTCTTTCCTTGGCATGGTGTTCTACTATCAACATTTTATTCCTAACTGCTCCTCCATAGCAAAACCTTTGTTTGCACTTACTGCAGGACAAAAAAGGAGAGGGCAGTCAGCCAAGAACAGGAGATTCCAAGGCACCTATCGTAAATTAACGCCTGCCGACTGGACAGAGGGATGTGGAGATGCTTTTCAGAAGTTGAAGACTATGCTATTGGAATGTGTCGTGCTTGCTCATCCAGACTTTGATGAACCATTTATCTTGTCTGTTGATGCGTCTTTGAATGGTCTCGGAGCAGTCCTATCACAAGTAGCAAAAGGAGAATCCAAAGCTCGACCTGTTGCCTTTGCGAGTAAGACTCTCAGTGCATCACAACAAAAATACCCAGCCCACAGGTTGGAGTTCATGGCTCTTAAATGGAGCGTCTGCGAAAAATTTAGTCACTGGCTAAAGGGGTGTAGTTTTACCATCTGGACAGATAATAACCCTCTTACCTACCTCCTGACAAAGCCGAAGCTTGACGCATGTGAGATCCGATGGGTGTCAAAACTCGCTTCATACTCCTTTGACTTAAAACACCTACCTGGAAGGAGTAATGTGGTCGCCGATGCCTTGAGTCGAGACCCCTTTGCTAAACCAATCAGTCATAGATTGTTGGAGGAGTCATACCTGTCCCTGACACAAGAAGCTGACAAGGTCAATGTAGGTTCTGTGCAGGACATCTTCAGATTCAGCTGTCAGCCACAGTCTGTTAGATCAGTGGCTCAACCATCACTGAAGGGTTGCTATGACACAGCTGAAGTCAGAGCTCTTTGTCAAGCCCACTGTGACTGGATTGAGGGTGCAGAATCTAGAGCTCTGTGTTTGACGCAACATACTCACCAGCTTCAAAGTGGACAGGATACACTACCTGTGTTTTCCATTCAGGAACTGCAGTCCAGCCAACTACAGGATCCAATCATCTCTAAGGTGTTGCCCTTTGTTGCTGCCAAAAAACGACCATCTAGGCGAGAAAGACTTAGTGGGGACCTGATAGCCAACAGACTGCTGAAACAGTGGGACAAGCTGGAAGCCCATGATGGTGTGATGTATAGAGTCATAAAGGATCCTGTAACCAAGCAGAAAAGGTTCCAGTTTGTACTACCCCATTGTTTACGAGATAAAGCTCTGTCTGGCATTCATGATCTAGCAGGTCATCAAGGACAAGACCGTACTCTGTCTCTTGCGAGGCAGCGGTTCTATTGGCCAGACATGGAGAAAGATGTGCGCGCATATGTCAAATGTTGCCAGAGATGTGTATTTGGGAAGACACCAGAACCAGCAGCTCGTGCACCTTTGGAAAGTATTAAGAGCTCTGCACCAATGGAGTTGGTTTGCCTGGATTTCTGGTCAGCTGAGGATAGCAAGCAACGGTCAGTAGATGTCTTAGTGATCACTGACCATTTCACCAAACTGGCTCATGCTTTCCCTTGTGCTAACCAGACGGCGAAACAGGTGGCCAAAAAGCTCTGGGATCATGTGTTTTGTGTGTATGGCTTCCCAAAGCGCATACATTCTGACCAAGGCACCAATTTTGAAAGCAACCTGGTCGCAGAACTTCTTCGGCTGGCAGGTGTTGCAAAATCCCATACAACAGCTTACCATCCAATGGGAAATGGTGTAACTGAGCGATTCAACCGCACATTGGGTTCAATGCTCCGTACACTTCCTCTTAAGGAGAAGCAGCGATGGCCAGAACAAATCCAGACACTCACATTTGCTTACAATGCAACCATTCATGAAACGACTGGTTACGCGCCCTTTTATCTCATGTTTGGGCGAGTCCCAAGATTGCCAGTCGACATAATGTTCAACCATGTCCTGAATGATTCAGCAGTTGTGGATTATGACTCCTATGTCAAGTCTCTCTTTTCCTCTCTGGAAAGTGCTGTGAAAATTGCCCAGAAACATTCCTTGGCTGAACAGCAACACCAGTCCCACCAATACAACAAGCGTGCCAAAGGCGCTCATCTGTCAGTTGGAGATCGGGTTCTTGTGGCGAATAAAGGAGAACGCAGAAAGAGGAAGCTGGCTGACAAGTGGGAGGATATTGTGTACACTGTTGTTGAAGTGCATCCAGAGATCCATGTCTATAAAATACAAGATACCGAGGGACATATGAAAGTTGTGCACAGAAATCTACTGTTGGATGTGAGTTTCCTGCCAATTTCCAGGTCAGATGGTGAGGTCACAACAGATGTATCCATGGATATTGATGGATTTGATGACGAGACCGGCAACAGTGGAGAGGAAAGCTCCTCATTGCCTGATATGGGGGATTCACTGAATTCTCTGGGTCCTGCAGTTCCAACTGTGCCCGTGCTTGAGGATCCATTAGAGTCTGGAAAAACTGCATCACAAGAACCAGTGGCTTCAGTTGATGCGGATTCTGATTCTTCAGCCAGCAGAATTGGACCTCACTCTGCCATTTCCGATCTAAGCACTTCACAGTCGAACATTGACAGTGATGGCCAGATTAGAACCCGTGCTGGACGATTAGTTAAGTCAGTGAACAGACTGATAGAATCTATGGTCCAGAGGCCATTTTCAAAGAGTTCTAACATTTTGCATTTTGACCCATTCCACACAGTTAAACGCTGATTCCAGTTGTATGGTGAATGTGTTATCTGTGATTTCTGCTATTTAGTACTTACTATGCAGATTTTGATTTGGGGATGTTCAGTTTTAGTTTGATGAGGATTATTTACATTACAGGAGTCTTATGGGCCAGATGCTGTGTTACGTAACAGGCGTGACATTGAACTAGGGAATTGAAGAGACCTGATCAATCTCTTTCTTTCCTGAACCTTCTGTAGGGGGTAGCTTTTATGTTGGATGTGTGGACTAGGTCTCACTCTTCATTTGTGCCAGAATAAATCGGTTGTGGACATATCCTCATTTCTTTAGATCACGCTCAGGAGTTTGGTGAATTTCACGGGGGGTGAATGTAACAAGTTGAGAAAATGTGCTTTTATTTATTTTTATAATGTTTGAAATTTCACCAAATCCTGATCAACACTGAAGAATCATTTTTTGTTGTTACTTTTTAATAATTGTATTACTTTATTTTATTTTGATAAACACTACTACCTGTACTGTTGCTTTAAGAGAATGTTCTATGACATCATTACTGTACTACTCTCAGTTGGCGCTAGGCTGCCTGGGAAGAGGTAGGAACGTTTCTTACTCTTGGTTAAGCTAATGTTTTTTTTGATATTCATAAAATAATTGAAAGCAAATGCAGCTGTGAATGGTTATGTTTTAATACATACATTTCTTTTGACAAGTTCAGAATTTTCTATTGTAAATATTAGAACTATCAGTTATTAGTTAGTCACAGGATTTCTCCATGTGCTTATCTGCTAGGGGAATTCCGACTCCTGTGCATGGAAGAGCTGCATGTTAAAGGGCTTTTGTATTTCTATTTGTGCAGGTATGTGTATTTGGTTATTTTGTTCTATAATGTTTAAGCTGGTTGTATAAGTACACAAAACATCTGGGTTATGCAATTATTTCAGAGTTTTCTTTATTTTTATCATTACTGTACAACATTACTGTACTACTCTCAGTTGGCGCTAGGCTGCCTGGGAAGAGGGGAATTCCGACTCCTGTGCATGGAAGAGCTGCATGTTAAAGGGCTTTTGTATTTCTATTTGTGCAGGCCTCTGCCAGCAACCTGTATTAAAGATCAACCAGCAACTCCAGTGGTCTGACTCCCTCCTTCATCTGAACACAACGCAGAACACATCAAGGTTAACCGACTGTATAAGACTAGATTATTAGTTAAGAACACCTCTAGTATACACCGGTTACACTAGCTGGTGGTAAGTTTGCTTATTAATTATCTTCATTTAATTATGATCAGTGCAGTAAAGATATATAACTTATGTTGGTTTCTTAAATAATTATTTTATCAATTTTATTGTGACTTGTATGATTATTACTATTGTAATCATTCAGCTTCATGTTATAACTGCATGGAGGCTGTTTGTTGCAACTTATACTTTAGTTAATAAACTAACCTGGTTTTAATTAAGCTCCATAAGACAAAGAGACTTTGATATTGTGAGGTTGTTGTTCTAACTCGTTCATCAATGATTTTATCTTCAACATGTTTTCAGTCTAACTGAGCAAATGAAGATGAAAGAGGAAACCAGAGAAATCAGGTGTTAGGAAACCTAAAGACTTTCTGTCTCAGAAGAATCTCTGACTCCACCAGATCAACAACCAGCTCTGAGGATGAACCTCCACATCGTCTTCATGATGTAAGTTTGTTTTTTCAATGAGGAGCTAAAGCTACATTTTCAACAACAAAAACTGCTGTTACCAACACTAAGTGCTTAATAAACATGATTTGATTTAAAGGTAACTGGAAATAATTTTTCTCTTCTTGTTAATCTAACATTTATCTTTCATTGTTTTATTTGTTGTTGACCTTCAGGACCCTGTCAGTGACCTTCAGGACCCTGTCAGGTTGGGCCCACTTCAGGACCCTGTAAGTGACCTTCAGGACCCTGTCAGTGACCTGTCCAGGTGAACCTGCCTCTCATCTGATGGCTGCTGGAGATGGGCACCACCAGCCCCCCTCACCACCCTGCAAGGATCAGTGTGTTCAGATCTTGGATGGACAGATTTTAAAGTAGTTTGTCTCCTTAAGTCCAAACTTAAAACAGCTTCATAGTTAATGCCAACATCAACTGACTTTAGGACATTGCTGACATTTTTTTCTACTTCCAACATAAACAGGCAAAGACACCAGAAATGTTTTTCCACCCCAGGCATCTGGTCCCAATCATCAGTTCTTATGATGTCACATACATGGCGAGTCCACAACGTCTTGAAATTGTAAGTATGATTTTTTATTTGCCATTTTTCTGTTCTCTTTAAATACAAATGCTTTCTCTGTTTAATTGCTCTATTGTTCTTTTAATAACAACAACAATAATAATTAAAGTTGTAGTTTATTATCAATAGCAGGAAATAAAAAACAATTATTTTTAATTTAAATAAATTATTAAATTAGTATATTTAAAATATATTTGAAGTATTATATATATAAGTATTATATAATGAAATTAAATATTAAATATGAAATTAAAGAAGTATACTTTAAGTACACTAAGTATACTTGAAGTTG
Organism: Poecilia picta; assembly: GCA_033032245.1. Taxonomy (NCBI): domain Eukaryota; kingdom Metazoa; phylum Chordata; class Actinopteri; order Cyprinodontiformes; family Poeciliidae; genus Poecilia; species Poecilia picta. The sequence continues at coordinate 29,030,101 of CM065370.1, forward strand.
TTCCAAAAAAGTAGATGTAATATACTAAAGTATACTATTAGTTGTATTTTTACACAATTTAAATACTACTAAAGTATACTAAGTACAAAAAAGGTTCTTCCAAAATAGCACATTCTAAGTACATTGCTAAAAGTATACTAAAGTATGTTAAAATTTAGTATACTAAAGCATACTTTTTTTTTACCAGGGCTTCTTGTCCCCTCCTGTCCCCTCTGAACTTCCTTCTGGATCTCAGTTCCTCCAAGAGCAGCTGGACCTGAGAGACAGATAAGGTATGTAGAGGTGAAGAAGCTCAGAGAGGTCAGAGGTCAGCCGGGGCAAGATTATGCAATGATTTAAAAACAAACAAGAATTTTAAAATTAATCCTAAAATATGCACGCAGCCAGTGAAGTGAGGTCAGGTCAGAGGTCACATGTTCCCTCTTTTGAGTTCCTGTTAAAAGTCGTGCAGCAGCTTCTGAACTAGCTGCAAACGTGAGAGCAGCGACTGACTGACTCCAGGTAAAGTGAGTTAAGCTGGACTTAACCATGTCTCTGAATTGGCTGTCCAATTTAAAATCACTGTCTACATTAAAAACCAAGATCTGTAATAACAGGTTTAAAATAAACCTCCAAAGGTCAACAGAGGACGACTCACAGGAGCCACTGGGTCCAAACACCATCACCTCTGTTTTCTTTTCATTACAATTTAAAAGGTTCAAGGCCAACCAAGCTTTAATATCACCAAGACAAGCAGGAGATGGTTGATAGATTGTCCATCCTTCTGCTTCAGGGGCAAAGAAATCTGACAATCATCAGCATAGCAATGAAATGAAATCCTATGTTTCTAAGTATAGAACCCAGAGGCAGTAAATAAAGAGAGAAAAGTAGTGGGCCCAGAATTGAGCCCTGCAAGACACCATAAGACATTGAAGCAGCAGATGATTCAGAGTCACTAATTTTCAATGAAAATGTTCTGTCCTCCAGGTTGGACCGGAACCATTTAAGAACAGAGCCATCAATACGGTGTAATCTCGATATTAAAATGTCGTGGTCGACTTTTCAATCAACTGTGGTCGATTAAAAACAAACAAGAATTTTAAAATTAATCCTAAAATATGCACGCAGCCAGTGAAGTGAGGTCAGGTCAGAGGTCACATGTTCCCTCGCAGAAGAAAGAAAGAAGAAAGAAGAAACGCAGAAAATTATCACACATGTCAGGAGAAGCTTCCAAACAGGGATTCAGTGGAATATTAAGCACAGAGTCAATGGTGTTAAATAAAACACGAGGGTTATGGCTGTTGGAGGAAATGATATTTGCCAAATATTCCCTTTTAGCCTCTTTAACCGTCTCTGGTAGAGATGCTAAAAGTCTTTTAAAATCTGAAAAGTAACCTGCAGTTTATCTTTTTTCCATCTGCGTTCAACACGACGACATTCCTTCCTTACAGCATAAGTTCTGTCTTTAAACCAAGGCTCAGTTTTTATCCTTGGCTGCCTGGTTTTTAATGGAGCAACCAAGACCAGGCTGGTTTGACAGGAAGAACAGAACCAGGACCAGAACCAGAAACATCTTGCAGCGTCTTCATCTGCACAAAGACTGACGCTTTTAAAGTTGTTTTTTATTCCTTATCTACTAACTAAGAGATGCTCTGATGAGAAGTGAAACCTTATCATGTAGCAACCAGCTGCTCAGACTGGTTGGGCCTCTCTGTGGTCTTACTGGTTTCTTCTTGTTTTCAACTTTGTGGTGAAAAGTTTCGTCTCTAAATGGTCAAGACGTTTGTGGTCTGATTCTCAGTTTCAGATAAATTTCCATGACGTCTTTAGTGACTCACTGCAAATAAAGCTAATTTGCTTCTGTTTATCAAGTTTTCTTGATGGTTTTTTTTATAAAATCTTTTTAGTTAAATGTAGCATCTCAGCAGCAGTTGTTCTGTACTATAATGAATATTTGCTTTATTTTGCAGTAACTGATCCATGTGCATCATATGCATCTGTGAAAACACACAATGGACAGAAAACCAGAGGCAAAGCCAGAGGTAAAACTATAAACTTATGAAAGTAAAAACAGTTTTCTGCTTCTTCCTTTAAATGCTGTTTTAAAATGCATGTTAAGTTATGTACAGTTATTGTCAGATGATGAAATCAATTCTGTTCTGATTAAAACTGTTTCCTCAAAAAGGCAGATTTTATTCATTTTCTTCACAAGAAATATGAATTCTTGCCTTTTTTTATTTTTTCTTTGCCTTTTTCTGATTAATATTCAGATTAATAATCACTGATTGATGGATATGCTATAAAAAAAACTGCACCCCCATAAATATGGATATAAAATAATATAAATGTCGGTCAGGACACATGTTCTGCTGAGTCAGCCATACAGTGCAACACAGTAAATTCACTCTAAACTGTGTTTTTGGCTGACGTTCAATTCATTGACATGCTTACATAAATATAACTTAATTCATTTGGTTTAGTGATGACAACTTATTTTGTGTTCAGTTAACTTAAAAAGTTACAAATCTAACAAATGAAACTTTTACTTTGACTTTACTTGAACCAATTGAGTTCAAAGCCAGTTTTGTATCCAGTGTCTGACCAACTCAATTTACTAAGTTTTTATAACTGAATTCATTAAGTGTGTTTAACATGACAAATTTAAGTCGCTTTTACTCAAATCATTTATTTTGTCTAATAAATAATTAAAATCTTTTTGACTTAATTCTACAGAAAGTCAACTCAAACGTTTAAGTTGTTCCAAATTAAAAACCTAAAATATCCAAAATTACATTATCACTCACAATGCACTTAAAATACAGGCAGAACTTAAATTATTTTAAATTTATTGTTTTAATATATTATTTTAGTTAATCAAAGGTCCTGTTTACTGAAAAGAGACAATAGTTTTTAATAGTTAAAGAGGGAAGAAGTGGAATCAAATCTGATGCATCCGCATCGAGGACCAATGTCTCCTATGTTGCTCTGCCATGAAAATTCCACATTTGTCAGTCTGTAGAGTTCCTCGAAATCCAACATTTAAAGTTAAGGTCAAAAACAGTTAAACAGTTAAAGTCAGTTTTGTGGTTCAGCATAAATCAAACATTGATGGAACCAGTCCTGACCAAAGAGACACAAATACCCATCTCACGTTTCCTAAAAACATTCTGTTGATCTTCAAAACTTGGTCTGTGGACTGCAAGGTTTCCCCCCAGAAAACTTGCTAAGCCCGGTGGTTGGGGTGTCGAGGTGGTCCACCGTGTTTTTATATTAAAAGATAATTATATGTTACAAGAAAAGATCTCCAGTGAAATTATATTTACCACAACTAGTCTAAAAACAACAAATTTGCTCGTCTGTTTAACCCAAATTAAGTCAGCGGCTCCATCAGGCCCCCCAAGGGCTTCAGGCGCCCCATAAACACGAATATTTTAAAACAGGCCACAGATACATAAATATAATACTTGGAGTTGTAGCATCGTGTAACTGGAAAAATAATACTAAAATAATACAGTGATGCGTGACTCCGAGCAGAGCGTTAAAGCTCCTCACCAGGCTGAACCTGCATGATGAGGTTAGCGCTGCTCGTTATCCACAGACCCTCTGACCAACTGGGACCACAGACATAAACTTTACAGAGAAGACAGACACAGAGCCACATGCTGGGCAGAATGTTGAGATGTAAACGCCGCATATAATTGTTCGTTCACAAAGATAAATCATCCTCACCGCTTCACAACACGCCTCTGGATTCACTACAAGTTATTCCTGCAGTTCACATAGATCTGCGCAACCAGAGCAACGCGGCGGGTTTTAAACTCTTACCTAGATTCTCCAAAGGATCATAATTCCTCACAGTAGGTTGATGTAAACATCCATACAGGTCAGCCTGTGTCCAGTTAGAGTGAAAGGAGGCGGCAGCGCGACCCGCTGAGGTAAAGCAGCGGCAGCGCGAGGCAAAGCGCAGAGGCGCCAGCTGTGTGATTGGTCTGCGCTGTCGTGTTTAAATGCATAAATTATAAACCTACCTATTATCAACCTATCCTTTAGGAATAAATCTGCTCTGCTAGTGAAATGCTAAGACAAAAGAGATGCTTCCAGCCCAGCTTTAAAAAAACAAACAAACGTTTTCTCTAGAAACGTAAACAAGCAACGCTTAGCCTGGTGGCGGGGCTAGTAAAGCATGGCGGGTCACCAGGCTTATAATACACTGGGGGAAACCGTAGACTGACAGGATTAATGTGCAATGTTCATCAGAACTTCCCATTAAAACAAGTTTGAATTAGCCATGTTTACCCAGATACAGTCACACTGGATGCAGTTTTTCAGGTGGATTTGTACAGTAATTTTGAGCATTTCTCATAAACAGCAGTCAGAGTTTTATCACTTGGAGAAGAAAACATGTCAACCTAACAAGTTCAGGATCCTCTCCTTAAAGATGAGATTTTTAACCAAATTTAAAATTTAAATGGAACCACAGAAGAGATATTAGAAGTGAAGGGATGTTATAAATGTATTTCAGAAAGTTATTTGGGTTCAGATTGCTGGACCAGCTGGTGACGGACTGTTCCTCCAAGTCCGTTTCCTCCTTATATTCACTGTTTGTCACAGTTGTATTATACAGATTAGTTATCAAAAAGTGGAACCTGTTCAACACAGAGCAGGATGAGTGGAAGGAGCTGAAGAGCAGTTTTACCTCTGATCTTTGGCTTGTTTCCCTTGTTTCTGATGACAATCTCTCCATAAGTCACATCGTCTTTTCTAACAGCAGAATAAACCTCAGATGGATCGTTCTCTGGAAAATCAATTACATAAATATCTGATTAAACAATGTCATAAATCGGTATGCATAAAATAAATTGTGCTGCAGTTTTCAGTCTCTAAGGATTGTGAACAAATATGGCTGTTTTATTAAACATTTAGTTTCTAGGTCATATTTAATATTTTCATCATCACAAGAAAATAGTTTTGAGTGAAGAGCTCCGTGAATGGCAGAGAGAAAGAAAGACGAGGCAAAATCCTGAAAGTTTGGTTTGATGTTAGAAGGATATTAGTTTGAAAACAACTGATTACAGAAGAGAAAATGTAAAATTCACATCTAAGTTACGAAATTAAAGTTCTTGACTTCTTGTCTTCAGTCTGTTCTTATCTGTGTTTTCGTGGAAGATGATCTGGTCCACATTTAGTTTAAACAGAAACAGGAACCTGAACGACCGCAAAGTTTATTAAAGTCATTTAGCAGAAAAACCTCAAACTGCAGAACAGAAGGTGAAAAACGGACCAACATTTACCAGAACATAGAGCAGATAGAGACCAAATGAGATTGTTGTGGACATTTATGTTAATCTTGTGAATTGTAATTTCTATCAATGTAGTTTTCTTCTTTGGACAATTAAAATATGTTAAAGTTAATTGAGAACCCAAATCTGAAATTGATTTTTATATTTTGAATATTTTAGCTTGTTTTGGTAACTGTTGGACCCTGAAATTAATTTGAGTGATTAGAAACAGATCAGCTGATTGGTGGAGGTTTATTGTTTGGTGCGTTGATGGGAGATTTTATAAAAGATTATTTTTTTTACCACTTTTTGAACTTGGAACATCAATTTATGTTAACTTTTGTTTTCTACCAAGTTGTAAGAGTTTTTTAGTAATTACTTTGTCTTTATTTTTTCAATAAATAAATGAGTGTGTGTGAATCAAACCACCTGTTACCACCATGGCGTTTGTTGGATATGTATAAATTTGGAGCCAAGAAGGTCACAACAGAGATTATTTGTCTAACTTGATAAGTTAATGTTTGAGTACAAAAAACTAGAATATATATTTTAGAGAAGAACTAAGAGAAATAGAACAAATACAAATTCACCTGGATTTGGTATGTTTTTCTGGCGTCGATGATGAGAAATTTTGATGTCACTGTAAGTGATTCTTTCCTCTCCAACTTTTCCTGAAATAAAACAAAACTGATCAAAATTTATTGTAATTATTTTTGATCAAACTACTTCAGTGTGGAGACATAAAATTTATTAGCTAGAGATGAAGGAAAAATCTGACCTTCAGGTTTTCTCTGAACACGTCGTCTGACCAGCAGAACCAGTGAAACCAGTAACAGTGTTAAAACCAAGACAGTCACACATGATAGAGAAACGTGGAGGACCAACTGGTAGGAAGATGATGATGATGATGATGATGATGTAGGTGAAGAAGAGGTTGGAGGATCAGACGCGGTTGATTGTTTCTCTAAAAAAAAATAATAAATAGCTGTCTAAATATTTCTTATGACAACCAAAGTTAGACAATATTTTCAGTCCTCTGACCTTTGACAGAGATCCAGCTGGATGGAGACTCTCCCTGACCACTGATGTAACATTTATAGTGACCTTCATCAGATTTCTTCACTGATTTGAGGGTCATGTGACCTGCAGGCTCAGTCCTGATGGAGGATCCATCTTTAAAGAAAGTAGCTTGGAGGTTGTGGGGTTGATTCTTTGCTCTGCAGCTCAGAGTGACGTCATGTCCCTCCATCACAGGGAGGACAGGACTCTGCAGGATCACTGATCCACCTCAACACAGAGACAAACTACAGCATCTCATCCATTTACACACAGCAACACTAACTCCACAGTCTGATTCAGTTTCACTTTATTCATTCATTCATTCAAATTCCATAATCTAACAAAATGAATTCATTAAATGAGTTTAAAATGACAGATTTAAATAATTTGGTTTACTTGAAATGAAGAAGGGATATAATAAATAATCCCTTTTTTACCATGCAGCCTTTATTTGAGAGACTTGGTGTGTTTTTGTGTATTTATTTCTTGTTTTTTTCTGTGTCCTCGTTCCCCATGAGTCTCTGTCCTGTCCTCCAGGTTCATTGATCCCAGCTGTGTCTAGTTTTCCTGTCTATTTAAGTCGACCTTTGTCTCTTGTCGGGTCCTCGTCTAATGTCAGTTGTTGTTGTGTGTTCAGCTCTCCAGTAGAACTTAGTCCTGGTTATCTAGCTCATCAGTTGCTGCCGGTATTTAGCTGTGTGCTGTTCTCTCTGCCGTGTCGCATGTATTAGGACTTTTGGAGCTTTTCATCATTAAATTCATCATTTTCTTCATAACCTGGGTCTCAGCGTTCATCCGCACCACCACCGACCGCAGATCATGACACTTGGACAGGAAAGTGAGAAATACAGCAAAGGTCATCAGGCTCCAATCAGACCTGCAGCAGCCGCATCGAGGACTAATGTCTCCTTATGGGAGTTGAGCTCCACCTCTTCACCATCTCAGCACCTGGTTAGTTCAGTCTGGTGCTCCAGACACAGGAATGAACAAACCTCTAGATTTAAGATTGTTTGACACTTTTGGTATAATTATACTCCTGTGTTGGAGGGTTTTTGATTCTAAATCTGAAGGTGAAGAAAATATAAAAGGCGCCAGTGGTGGCGCTCTAGTTGTGCACAAGAGATGTGAGCTGGTGCTGTAAGAGAGGAAAAGTGAATTTCCCCGTTGGAAAATAAATGTTCTACTCCAGTTATCTGCTTGAATATTTTATTAGGCCTGGTGTCTCATCCACATCATGCAGGATCTGATGGAGCTTCAGTCATGACATCAGATCAGGATACGAACGCGGTGATGAACATCATTGTTTCAAGTAAAAACTTCCTTTAAGTTGAAGACTTGTAACTTTTAAGTTAATTGAACACAAAAAGTAAGTTGTCATAACTAAAGCAAAAGAAAGAAGTGAGATTAATGTAAATAAGTCCATAAGATTAACAAAAGCCCAAATACTATTTTTAGAGTGCATAAGATTATAGTAAGTGATGATAATGATTTAAAGCTAATAGACGGAGCCTGGGAACATATAATTTGATATATTTTTAAAATACTAATAAAAACCAAATGCACATCATACGCTGCTGGCAAACGTTCAGCTGGTGATACTAACATTTTTACAGTCGATAAGATATTTACTTCTAGTTTTGTATGCATGGTGAGGGCCACTGATTGGATGCACTCAACCAGTCTCTCTCATTTAGCTCTATGAAGACTTTTAAAGAGTTTTATAGAGATAAAGGCAGATAAAACCTTAAATTAGAAAACAGGCCAACGTACTTGGACAACTGTGTTAGTAGATATTGATCTTACGAGAGACAAAGAGATGGATGCTGATGCTGGAGGATCCATTGATGGACTGACACCAGTACAGTGCAGAATCATCTGGTTCCAAGTAGCTGCTGTTACAGGCAGAACCAGCTGATTTCCACCATCCATCTCCACATGGCTTCATGCTTGTGTTTCTCCTCACAGTCCCTCCATCCTCACAGCTCAGAGTCACTGATTCTCCTTGAAAGAACTGAGATCTGCTGGGACTCACAGTCAGAGCAGCTGGAGAGACTGAAGAGATTCAATTATCATGATTTCAGTTAAAAAAAACAAATAACATCATATTCAATAATTCAATAACATTTTGTTCATTAAATTCTCAGCTGTAACTTGGAATCCAAAGAACATCTTTGAATATTTAAAATCATTATAATATAACAGAAGTTCACTAACCTGGATCTGCAGAGCAGCTCAGAAAGAAGATCAGAACTAGAGAATAAATAAAATATATATTTATTATAAACTAAATCTGGACACGTTGAATACAATGGGCTTTGAAACTGTGTAAATCAGCCAGTTTTTATTTTATTACCTCTGCTTTTATATTAAGATGCTGGTGTTTATTTATAAAAGTAAAATCTATTATTCTGTTCAACTTGTAAATAGTGTTGATTCACAATAATCACCTCCTGTCATTTATTAGACTGATAAACTGTTTATATAGAAACATTGAGCCCCACAGTAATTATCTGACCAGATCCTATTAAATCCCATCCAGTAAAATGTGTCCAGTGTCTCAGACAGAGAGAAATGCTGATCCAGCAGAAAGAGAGTAAAACTTGTCTACTTACAGATCAGACAGTGAGATGATCCTTCCATTGTTCTGCTCAGTGATCTGACCTGACGATGTTTGGCTGAAGCTGAGAACGACTCACTGAGACGCCTACTTCCTGCTGCTGGTAGAGAGAGGAGGGGAGAGGAGGGGAGAGAGAGGAGGGGAGAGAGAGGAGGGAGAGAGAGAGGAGGGGGAGAGAGGAGGGGAGAGAGAGGAGGGGAGAGAGAGAGGAGGGAGAGAGAGGAGAGGAGAGAGAGGAGGGGAGAGAGGAGGGGGAGAGGGAGGAGAGAGAGAGGAGAGGGGAGGAGGAGGGAGAGAGAGAGGAGGGGAGAGAGAGGGGAGAGGAGGGAAGAGAGAGGAGGGGAGGAGAGAGAGGAGGGGAGAGAGAGGAGGGGGAGAGGAGGGGAGAGGAGGAGAGAGAGGAGGAGGAGAGAGAGGAGGGGGAGAGAGGAGGGGAGAGAGAGAGGAGGGGGAGAGAGGAGGAGGGAGAGAGAGGAGGAGAGAGGAGGAGGGGAGAGAGAGGAGGGGAGAGGAGGGAGAGAGAGAGAGAGAGAGGAGGAGGAGAGAGGAGGGGAGGAGAGGAGGAGAGGAGGGGGAGAGAGAGAGGAGGGGGAGAGGAGGGGGAGAGAGAGGAGGGGGAGAGAGAGGAGGAGGGGAGAGGGAGGAGGAGGGGAGAGAGAGGAGAGAGAGGAGGGAGAGAGAGGAGGGGGAGAGAGAGGGGAGAGAGAGGAGGGGAGAAGAGAGGAGGGGAGGGGGAGGGGAGAGAGAGGAGGGGGAGAGAGAGAGGAGGGGAGAGAGAGGGAGGGGAGAGGAGGAGGGAGGAGAGGAGGGGAGAGAGAGGAGGGGGAGAAGAGAGGAGGGAGAGAGAGGAGGGGGAGAGAGGGGAGGGGAGAGAGAGAGGGGGAGAGAGAGGAGGGGAGGAGAGAGGAGGGGAGAGAGAGGAGGGAGGAGGGAGAGGAGGGGAGAGAGAGAGGGGAGAGGAGGGGAGAGAGGAGGGAGAGAGGAGGGGAGAGAGAGGAGGGGAGAAGAGAGGAGGGAGAGAGGAGGGAGAGAGGGGAGGGGGGGAGAGAGGGGGGGGAGAGAGGGAGGAGGAGAGGAGGGAGAGAGGAGAGAAGAGAGGAGAGAGAGGGGGGAGAGGAGGAGAGAAGGAGAGGAGGGGGAGAGAGAGAGAGGAGGGGGAGAAAGATGAGGGGCTTCACCTTTATCTTTAATTAATAATTATGAGAAATATGGAGGAAATTTTTATTTAAATGATACCGACACAAACATAAAAACTTTGCTGCACAAATGTTTGAGACAATTTTCATTATATTTGAAGGTACCCTGATGAAAAATAAATATATTAAGTATGTTAAATTTGATCACATTTGAAGCCAGACTAATCATCAGTATACTTGAAATGAATTATTTTGGAACAATTAATTTTGTGCTTAATGTATTTTAATAGTATTTACATTGTATTAAAGCACAATTTAAGGTAGACTAAGTGTACTTTCACGTACGTTTTTTAGAACAACTTTAGTAGCACTTAGTATACTTTAAGTTTATTGCTTTTTCTGCAATATAAACCTGCTTGATTGGTATGTTTTGAGTGAACTATTCATGTGATTGAATTACATTTAATATATACTTAAAAGGGTAGAGGTCCTTCTCCAGGTCAGGGGTCAACCTGCCTCAAGTGGAGGAGTTTAAGTATCTGGGGATCTTGTTCACGAATGAGGGAAGCGAAGCTCTGGATTTACCTGTCGATCTACGTTCCCACCATCATCTATGATCTTTGGGTCATGACTAAAGAACCAGGTCACGGATACAAGCGGCTGAAATGTGTTTCCTCCTCAGGGAGGCTGGACCCTTAGAGAGAGAAGCTCAGTCATAAGGAGGGAATCAGAGAAGAGCTGCTGCTCCTCCATGTCCAGAGGAGACAGTTGAGACATCTGGTCAGGATGGAGCCTCCATGGTGAGGAGATCAGGGGGAGGGGAGACCAGGACACCTGGAGGGACGATGTCTCTCTGCTGGGGACGCCTTGGGGTTCCTGGAGGAGCTGGAAAACGTGGCTGGGGAGGGAAGTCTGGACCTCCTGAGGCAGCTGACCCACGACCCGACCTGGATAAGAGGAATGGGTGGAGGGTTATGATTGCAAAGGCACAGGTAAGTTTCTACTGGAAGAAGGAGACAAGATTGCAATTGGCCAGCATCCTAAAACAAAATGGTTAAGACACAGTGCGATCGGATAAGATGGATCTTATCCGATATTTAGAATATATTTTAAGTATATTGGCATTACATATTTTATATATTAGCAGTGTGGTCACAGTATGCTACAATTACACTTTTGGTTTACTATAATTGCTAATGAAGTACATTTTTAGTAAACTGTATTTTCCTCACTATAAGGTTTACCTAAAAACCTTCAATTTCCTCAAAAGCCGACAGTGCGCCTTATAATCCGGTGCGCCTTACAGTGGGGAGAACAAGTATTGAAAAGAAAATTTGGATCTGTTCCTACCTTATCTGTTGTGATGTCACAAATATGTTACGATTGTGGGAGGAACTGACTGAGTTCCAACACCAGACTCAGTGTTGAGTTAGACAGTTGGAGTTAATTTAGAAATCAACACTGGACTGGACAAGGGTTTGCACCAATTAGTCGACTAGTCGATTGTTTTCTCTGCAATGACTTTTTTCTGGGCCAGTCGACTAGTCGCATCACGTGGCAAAATAGATTTTTCCATGGAAATGAAAGCTCGCCAGAAAGCTCACATTGTATAAAAATGTAAATAATTAAACAAAGAGAAACTGTAAATTACAGCATAGGCTCCCGCAATAGGGGCGATGCGCGACGCCCCGCATATAGAGACTTTAGCCCCGCGGTGGTCAGGAGTCCGACTCCCGTCCTCCTCTCGCTGGGCCCAGACCGCTCAGCTCTCTGACCCCTTACAGTCAGATTGCTGTCAAATAAACTAGTGCCGAAAAAATACTTTAAAAAAAAAATGACTACCTGAGTAATGTGCGACAACGCGTCATGTCAGGCTTTTTTTTATCCCCCAACTGATCAGCGTCATCCTGCTACTGAAGCTTCAAACCTGGCAGCTTTACGCTCTTATAAAATATAGTTTGACTACATCTGTAAACTAAGTCCAGCTTCATCCTGAGGGTCTAATGGAGCCGATCTCTGCCTCCGTCTGCATGTCAGTTCAGAGCCGAACCGACTCTAGTCAGCAGAGCTTCATGCTGCGCATCGGGCGGAGGAGCAGCTGGAGGAGCAGCTGGAGGAGCAGCTGGAGGAGCAGCTGGAGGAGCAGCTGGAGGAGCAGCTGGAGGAGCAGCGGGAGGAGCAGCTGGAGGAGCAGCGGGAGGAGCAGCTGGAGGAGCAGCTGGAGGAGCAGCTGGAGGAGCAGCGGGAGGAGCAGCAGGAGGAGCAGCTGGAGGAGCAGCTGGAGGAGCAGCTGGAGGAGCAGCTGGAGGAGCAGCTGGAGGAGCAGCTGGAGGAGCAGCTGGAGGAGCAGCTGGAGGAGCAGCGGGAGGAGCAGCTGGAGGAGCAGCTGGAGGAGCAGCTGGAGGAGCAGCTGGAGGAGCAGCGGGAGGAGCAGCTGAATTCAACTGTAACCAAACGTTCATAATAAGTTTGGTTTGTGATGTTCCAAAAGCTCCATTATGGTCAGTGTGATAATTTGACTCCTATACCAGCAGCTATCCAGAGATCATCAGCATCAGCCGGTGATTGGAAAAAAAAAAGTCAGACCGACTTTGTGCAACAAACTTTTCTCCGCTGCTCATGAAGAATGATCAGTTTAGACTTAGTAAAACCGGGAGAAGGGGAGGGGGCGTCAATATTTGCAGTAAAAATAGCTGATAAAGCCTCCAAGTCGTTGTGAAAGTTTTTTGCGCTTACGTCACTATGATGTCACCGCGACTAGTCGACATCGACTCGACTATTGTCATGATGTAGTCGACCTTAAAAAATATGTAGCCGTTCAACCCCTAGACTGGACTGCTTTTTGTTTAACTCTGGTACGCTTTAGGGAGTGTTAATTCAACAACAGCCATGTTGTTGAATTAACACTGTATTTTTAACATACAACACTTGCACTGGAAATCTGACACTTTGGAATTTGCTGTGTAGGTGTGAGTGTGCATGGTTGTCTGTCTCTGTGTTGCCCTGTGACAGGCTGGTGACCTGTCCAGGTGACCCTGCCTCTTATTTCATAACCTTTGACCTTCTCTCCTCTGGTCTGTTTAACAGCTTCAGTCTCAGATCAGCTCAGCCTCCAGCAGGAACAGAAACATTAAATCAGGGAAACATGGACTAGATTAGGTTGTCATTGTCCCCACATGACAGTGATACAGTTTGATCCAGGGGCAACGTAAAGGGGGGGAAAGTTAGGATAATTCCACAAAATAGTTTTGTTTTTTTCTTCGTAGAAATAGAAAATAATCAGGGCCTTGTCAATTACAAAATTTAATTGGGTTTTTTAAAATTGTTTTTATTAGTAAAAAAATAAATGTTACCTCTCCCAGACCAAAACGCACATATTCAAATTTACACTGAACCCCTGGATCTGCATGAAATGGTTTGTTCCTGCTTAGTGGTGACACAGCAGTCAGTACAAGACAAGAACGACTGTGGCACTTATTATGTCACTAAGAAAAATGATTAAGTCAGATTTTCAAAAGGAGAGAGAGAAAAAAGACGAGTGTGAATTTATAGCCCAGTTTTTCTCCAATAGAAGTGGATAGACTGTGAGATTATCAACCATTTAGCATAGTTAGCTTATTTACAGACTGTTTACCTCCATTCAACTAGCATTTAAAGAACAAAGGAAAAATTCTACCAACATATTCATATATTTAACTTGTCCCTCTTACCACTTAACAACAGATGAGTCGGTCAGCAGCAGCTCCAACCCACATATCAGAATAATCTCTGTCCCAGTGAAAACGGTGAGCAACACCATGTTCAGTGACAAGCTAGTTCAGTGTTGTGTTCAAGACCGCCTAAGCCGAGACCGAGACAAGACCAAGACTTTTAGGGTCCGAGACCAAGTCAAGACCAAGACCAGCGCCGCGTTTTACATGATATGATAAAATGTGAAATATGATCAAAATTACTTCTCAAATTGATCTCAAAGATCCATATTCCCATAAAAATATATTAAATACATAATAAATTTAACCAATATTAAATTTAACAAACTCTTTGTTCTGCTTTGCTTCCATCTACGATCTGGGTTGGTCTCTTGCCACCCCTAAAACGATAACACCCTGGGTGTTTACCCATGTTGCTCATGTCAGAAACCACCACTGTCTGCACCATTAAACACAGCAATTGAGGCAAAGCTCAACTGAACACTGACCAAGGAGCAACAAGCAAGAATGAATCTATGCAGCAGAACATAGACAACAACTTAGCCTATAAGCTACTTGTTAACAAGCTTAAGGTGCTGCATTGATATTAGCTAGCTAGTCATGTTTTAGCTACTTTACCTGGATCAAACTAAACTACTAAACAGTCTGTTAGTTTGGGGGGGAAACTGTGAAACGTTCTTTGCGTTTTGCTGGTTTCCTACCATGATTCTAACCCACCTGAGCAGCTCCACACAGCAGCATCAGGTCTCCTTCACAGGCGTAAACCCAGCGTCGAAGCGTCATGTTGCGTTTAAAGGCGGCTCGGAAAAACAGGTTACCATGTTAACAACGTATTAAAGTTTCAACTGCTGATAAAAGTGACAGAGGACACGGATATGGGAAGTGTAGAAGCCCCAACTGTATCAAATTGACAAAGGAATAACTGAGAGTTGGCCGTTGTAAAGTAAAAGCCCAGCGCATACAGCGTTCATATTTATTCATTTTTCTTTTTCATCCAGACGGCTTCCCGCACCCCCTCGCCCCCTGCAATGACACGGCGTCCCCTCTAGGGGTCGCGCCCCACAGTTTGGGAACCTCTGATGTATCTATTCTGACAGCGGTAACCTGATAGGCTCTCAGCGACACTCCAGTCCTGTAATAAGTAAAGACCCGTTCAGAAGATTCATACTGGTCCTGAGTGTCGCATCACCACATTACAGACTTTTAGTCACAGTTTGTCTCATATGTGCAACAAGTCAGTCAAACCTCCGCACAATAATTCAGGCAGTGAGTGAAAACTTTGTTTCATCACAATGTTTATGTGTCTCTATACAAATAGCTTTGCTAACGTCACGTTAACGGAGCTGTACCTTCTTTGAGATACTTTTCTATGTGATGAAAATAGTTAGACGTTGTTCCACCGTCTGTGAAAGCGAAGCGCTGCTGAGTTACTGTGGCCATCGGGTTTCTTATGATTTATGCAGCTTTATTCTATTACTGACTATTAAATCTTCTGCGCTGAGAGGAAACCACTGCGCATGTCTGGAGCGCCGCGTGTGACTGAAAGGTGAGGGAGAAACATAAACACCTAATTGGCAAATCACGTTATTGGTTGTTTTTATCGGTGCGTTTTGCCTCCACTGAAAACAAAGATGTTAAATAAACTGGACATTATGCTGCATGTTTAGTGATATTTTCACAGTTGCATCTCGACCGGTCTTGAAATAAAATGCAGAGTCATCAGAGACCGAGACCATCAAGAAATGGACTCGAGACCAAGACCGGATCCGAGAACCACAACACTGAGCTAGTTAGCATCATTCCAGGGAATCTATATAGATTTTTCCTTTCTCACTCCTCTTTCTACAATTACATTACAAAACAAAATATCTAGTGACAGAAATTCAAAATTTTTTATAAAATTATAATAAAAACAGCCTCTTGTCAGTCCAGATAGTGCTGCCTTAGCTTGTGTTTAAATCACAGATATTTGTTGCCACGTCCCTCCTGACTCATCCCCTCTAAAGTAAAATTAAAGCTGCATTATGTAACTTTTATTAATAAAAACTACATATTTGTTAAGACTGTCAATATGTTGAGACTTTATTTGAGAATAATTTATTTCCTCTGCCTTCTCCCAGTGCTCCCTAGAAACAACCAATCAGAGGCAGGAGGCGGGTTTTAGCGCTGCCAATCACAATCTTTAGCTGTCAGTAGTAAAGAGGAAAGTGGGGGAGATTCATCTTTTCACAGATTATCTGTCTCATAGCAAACTGTCATGACAGGAAAGCATGACAGTTTACATGCCTTTAAAAATGATTTTTATGGTCAAGAAATTGTAACAGCTGGGGCCCAATTCAGTTTGTTGTCATGGGGCCCAAGTTTTGTGGCAGCACCCCTGGTTTGATCTGATTAAATATTAGATTATTGATTAATATGGGTTGTTGCTATGTTGTTGTACTGTGTTTTAAGATCTTGTTCAATGGGCCCCTTTTTAACTTTGAGCCCCTCTGAAGGTCTCTGTACGGCCCTGGAAGGGACTAATGTCACACACTCGATACTAATGACAGTTTAATCCTGTTGTCTTGACTCACATTCCCTTACCTGATAGTGGCAGTAATGCACTATATTGTTGTTGCCAACTAACAGCAGAAGAAGCGGAGTTAACTCCGCCTGTAACTCCGCCTGTAACTCCACCTGTAACTCCGCCTGTAACTCCACCTGTAGCTCCACCTGTAACTCCACCTGTAGCTCCGCCTGTAGCTCCACCTGTAATTCCACCTGTAGCTCCGCCTGTAACTCCACCTGTAACTCCACCTGTAGCTCCGCCTGTAGCTCCGCCCTTCAGTCGTTTCTGTCTCAGCGCGCTGAGAGTCATAACTTTGTCTGAGTTTATTTCATTTATCCCAGTTTCACTGCTCTTTTGACAAGTTGCTGTGTTTTAATTTAAACTTCATGTTTTTGGTGTTTTTTCGACGAAACACCAAACTTAGAACCGTCGCATGAATCGGAGCTTCTACCGCAGAGACCGAACCCGGAAATGTCTTCTTGTTCCCTGACTGTGTCTCTCCTGGTGTCTCTGGTCTTCATGCGGTTCGTCTCCGCTGCAGGTGAGATTCGGCTGTTAAACCTGGTTAAAGTTATTGACTTACATTCAGCTGGAAACCAGTTAAATGGTTTAACTGACGGGTTGAGGTCTGTCCGTGAAACTAGTCGGTTCTGAATCATTTACATTTATCGCATATCCGCCATATTTTGTTGTAATATTCATCAGATGTCAGCAGGATTTTTGTCCTAAAGTTTAAGATCTTTGTATCTGTGGCCTGTAATGATACTGTTAATATATAATGAGTATTTCAAGCACACAGGGCAACATTTTCTTGTTGTTTAGATTTTCAGATGTTTTCTGTCTCACTATTACTGGAACGCGAAGCTGAAGTTAGTTTCTATTTCTAGCTTCCAATAGCTAAAGGGCGATTCCACTTAATTTTTCACTACCTCCCGCATCATTAATCGACTGTAGTTCAAAATCTACTATACCTAGATACTTCAAACCTGGACTAGATTATTCTGCTAGCATAGCAGAATATTTAAAACCATGTTTGGGATTTGTGAAAACTTTTTCTGATTTGTGAAACTTCAATAAAGGTCGAAAATCACCATTTTTTGGCATCTCTTTCATACTTAAACTGCTCTAATTAAAAAACTGCAACATGTAGACACTTCAAACCTGGACTACATTATTCTGCTCTAATAGCAGAATATTTAAAACCATGTTTGGGGTTTGTGAAAACTTTTTCTGATTTGTGAAACTTCAATAAAAGTCGAAAATCAAAATTTTTTGCCATCTCTTTCATACTAGAAATACTCTTCTTAAAAAACTACAACATCTAGACACTTCAAACCTGGACTAGATTATTCTCCTCTTCAAGAAGAATCTCTATAACCATGTTTGGGATTTGTGAAACATTTTTCTGATTTGTGAAAACTCAGTAAAATTCAATTTTCACCATTTTTTTTGCATCTGAAGCACCATAGATCTGGTCTAATTAAAAAAAACTACAACTCCTATTCTCTTCATACATGCACTGGATTTTTCTGCTCTAATAGAAGAATATTTGAAACTATGATTGGGATTTGTGAACCTTTTTTCTGATTTGTGAAACTTTAATAAAGGTCGATTTTTTTTTTTTTTTTTTTACAATATTTTTCATCTGGATCATACTAGAACTGCTCTAGTTAAAAATCTACAACACCTAGACACTTCAGACCTGAATTAGATTATTATCAATTAATAGCAGAATATTTAAAACCATGTTTTAGATTTGTGAAACCTTTTTCTGATTTGTGAAACTTCAATAAATGTTGATTTCAGACGTTTTCTGGATCTTGGTCACATGAGAGCTGCTCCAGCTCTAAAATTACAACACCTAGACACTTCAAATTTGGACTAGATTATTCTCTTCAAGCTGGATATTTAAAAACATGTTTGGGATTTGTGAAATATTTTTCTGATTTTTGAAAACTCAGTAAAATTCGATTTAATTTTTTTTTTTTGCATCTGGATCACACAAGATATGCTCTAATTTAAAAGCTACAACACCTAGACTCTTCAAACCTGCACTGGACTTTTCTGCTCTAATAGTAGAATATTTGAAACCATGTTTGGGATTTTTGAAACTTTAATCTGATGTGTGAAACTTCAGAAAAGGGCTATTTTACCACTTTTTTGCATCTGGATCACACTAGAACTGCTCCAGTTCCTAAAATACAACTCATAGACTCTTAAAACTTGTACTAGATTATTCTACTCTAATAGCAGAATATTTGAAACTGTTTTTGGGATTTGTGAGGCTTTTTTTCTGATTTGTGAAACTTCAGAAAGGACAATATCACGACTTTTTGCATCTCTTTACTAGAACTGCTCTAATCAAATAACTACCACACGTAGATACTTCAAACTTGGATTATTCTCCTTTTCAAGAAGAATCTTTATAACCATGTTTGGGATTTGTGAAACATTTTTCTGATTTGTGAAAACTAAATAAAGTTTGATTTTCATCATTCTTTGCATCTTTATCACCATAGATCTGTTCTAATTTAAAAACTACAACACCTAGACTCTTCAAACCTGCACTGGATTACTAAATCTGCACTATATTATTATAATGATGTGGTTTTGAATTATAATTGAATTTGAAAACAACCGCATGGAACAAGTGTGAATAGTAATCTGATCTTTAGTGAAGTTTCACAAATCACATAAAGGTTTCACAAATCCCAAACATAGATTAAAATATTCTACTATTAGAGAAGAATAATATAGTCCAGGTTTGAAGACTCTAAGTGTTGCAGATTTAGAGCTGGAGCAGCTCTCATGTGACCAAGATCCAGAAAACGTCTGAAATGAACATTTATTGAAGTTTCACAAATCAGAAAAAGGTTTCACTTTCACTTTTAAATTAGAGCAGATCTATGGTGATAAAGATGCAAAAAATGATGAAAATCAAACTTTATTGAGTTTTCACAAATTGTAGATTTTTAATTAGAACAGTTTTAGTAATGAAAGAGATGCCAAAAAAATGGTGATTTTCGACCTTTATTGAAGTTTCACAAATCAGAAAAAGTTTTCACAAATCCCAAACATGGTTTTAAATATTCTGCTATGCTAGCAGAATAATCTAGTCCAGGTTTGAAGTGTCTAGATGTTGTAGTTTTTTGATTAGAGCAGTTTTAGTAATGAAAGAGATGCCAAAAAATGGTGATTTTCGACCTTTATTGAAGTTTCACAAATCAGAAAAAGTTTTCACAAATCCCAAACATGGTTTTAAATATTCTGCTATGCTAGCAGAATAATCCAGTCCAGGTTTGAAGTGTCTAGATGTTGTAGTTTTTTGATTAGAGCAGTTTTAGTAATGAAAGAGATGCCAAAAAATGGTGATTTTCGACCTTTATTGAAGTTTCACAAATCAGAAAAAGTTTTCACAAATCCCAAACATGGTTTTAAATATTCTGCTATGCTAGCAGAATAATCTAGTCCAGGTTTGAAGCGTCTAGGTTTAGTAGATTTTGAACTACAGTCGATTAATGATGCGGGAGGTAGTGAAAAATTAAGTGGAATCGCCCTTTAGCTATTGGAAGCTAGAAATAGAAACCAACTTCAGCTTCGTTACTGGAACTACAATCAGGAAACTTTATATTTAATAATTAGCTTATTAAGTAGTCGGACATAAAATCAGGAGTGAAAGTAGTTATAAACTCTTACCGGTACAATAACGAAAAAAATCAGTGGCTCATTGTGCGAGACAACACAAATAAAATCATAATATTTAATATAATATTTTACTTTTTTATATATATAATATTAACTATTTACATAATAATTTTACATATTTTCTGCGTTATCCATACAGGTATAACTCCCTGTATGGATAACACAGAAAGTAGAAGCACTTCACAATGTGAAGAAAATATATATTTTCTTTCTGCCATGCGAGGTTAAAGTAATAAGTGACTTTCACATTTCTTAATGTAATTACAATGTGTCTAATTTGTTCTTTTAAGTTGTTTACCGAACTTGAACTTTTACTTTTCCTTGAGTAAAGTTACTCAGTTACATTTGAAATCCTATTTATTAATGATTAATCATAAGAAAACACCAGAATTAACAGCATTGATCTCTCAGCTGGTTTGTGTTCAGATCTCTGGTGTTGCATCAACTGGACGACAGAGGAGCAAATAAAACACCAAGTTTAGTTCAAGTTACCTTCTGAGAAAAATAAAACATCCCATTGAGTTTAATGAATCAGTTTAACTGCAAGTATGAGAAACATAACAGCTTTAATATTTTAACAACAAATGTAAATTAATGTCACATTTATCAGGTTCTTGTGATTATAACTTCTGACTAAAACAGAAAATCAGGTGCTTAGTTTGGAGTCAGTTATTTAAAACTGTTAGATATTAGGAACAAACAGCAGCTGACATAAGATATTGGAAATTAATGTGCCATTAAAATACACGTATTTTGCTTTCTACCCACATAGAAAACTCAATCTGGACCGGATGTTCGATCATCTTGTCCAGTATCTGCTCCATGTTTTCTTCCTGCTCCTCCACTGCATCAGCTCTGTTCTCCATCTCCTTCATCTTTTAATGTACTTTGATGAATTCTGACTTAATGTCATCCAGCTGTTGTTTCACATGTTTTTGTTATTCCCTTAACTCCCCAGAATTAGCCGGATGCCTCAGCAGATTAGCATTAGCATTAGCTTTGTCAAGGTGCTGATGTGTTGGTGAGCTACCTGCTGTCTTTCTGTACCAATTCTTTGTTCACAGTTTTCTGATTGCCATTGCTTTTCCCCGTTAAGATTTCCTAGAGGAGCAACCAGCTTAAACTACCATCTCAGAAGGCGATGTCACCGGAATGTCTAATTATCACATCTATACAATATAATTTTCATGTTTATACAAATTATTGTTTATAAAACATACCACGGCTATACAATATATCATGTTATAATGTTGATTAGTGCGTGCACTTGCACGCATACAGTGGCGCAGTTGGTAGAGCTGTTGCCTTGCAGCAAGAAGGTTCTGGGTTCAATTCCCTGTTTTTCTGCATGGAGTCTCCATGTTCTCCCTGTTCATGGTGGGTTTTCTCCAGGTACTCTGGTTTCCTCACACAGTCCAGAAACATGACTGTCAGATTAATTGGTCTGTCTAAATTGTCCCTAGGTGTGAGTGTGTGTGTGTGTGAGTGTGTGTGCTGGTTGTTTGTCCTGTGTGTCTCTGTGTTGCCCTGTGACAGACTGGTGACCCGTCCAGGTGACCCACCTCTCACCTGGAACGTTAGCTGGAGAGGCAACAGCTCCTCCTGACCCACTAAGGGACAAGGGTGTAAAGAAAATGGATAGATGGATGTTAAAGTGATGGTGCTCAAAAATGTATTTTCCTCTGTTATAGCAAAAGTCTTCCTTTGACCTCTGACCTCTTTGTTCTGTGTTGTTTCCTCTCCTTCAGATCCAACCATCATCCAAGCTACAGCAGGAGAGAACATTGTTCTGCCATGTATAGATCCTGATCCGGGGGAAATCATAGTCATAGAGTGGAGGAGAACTGATCTGGAAAAATATGTCCTCCGGTACAGAGATGGTCGGATTGAGTCAGAAAACCAGGATCCATCTTACCAGAACCGGGTGGATCTGAATGATAATCAGATGAAGGACGGAGATTTTTCTTTGATTCTGAAGAACGTTACAATTGATGACAGCGGAATGTATGAGTGTCGAGTTGCTAAAGCAAACATTGAGAAAAAACCCATCAGCACCGTCAGACTGGTTGTAACTCTTCCTCTTCCTCCTCCTCCTCCAGGTGAGTGTTTGTCTCTGGATCAGAACCAGCAGCTTCCTGGTTCTGATCCAGATCAGTTTTGATGATGACTCTGTAGAAAGCAGCAGATCATCAGGTGGTGATGATCTGCAGTCCAACCTGTGGACCACACCTTAGGTTAAAGGTTGTGTATTTAAATATGTACTTAATTCTGACCTTTAAACTTCATGACCCATGTCAATTAAATCTTTAAATATCCAACTAAGTTCATGTATGTTCTATGTTGATGACACTGTGACCTCTGTGTGCACCGATTTATCGACCAGCTGATTGATCAGTGCTGATTTCCTTCATTTTGGGAGATCAGTGATTGGCTGATTTCTACATGTGAAGCTGATCTTATCCACCAATGTTATCAACCTGGTCTAAAAATCCACCACTGTGCTTTTCTTTCTTCCCGTGAGAAACGTTTGAGTGACAAACCGGCCGATCAGATCATGTCTGCACATTTACAGTTAACAATAGTCGCCTCATTGTTGCCTATTCAGAAACTTTCTTGATATATTGAGCAACATTTCAGTCGAAAATATGGTATCGGCCACAGTGATGGCAAAGTTCCTTTGAAAAAAATAACTTTAATCAGATTACTGATTACTCCTTGAAAAAGTAACTTAGATTACTAACTGCTTGATTTGGAAAGTAAGTTACATTAAAAGTAACTTGTTTAGTTACTTTCAGCAGCTGCTAAAAGAACAACAACGCTCCACCACCTGTGAATATTACTTTGATCTTTGCCAAAACTTAATTGCAAGTTATTTTATAACATCAACAATGTGTCTTCACTTATAAGAAGGAGAAATTGTTTAATGGTTACTACAGGACAAAAAAAGGTTTCTAATTTGTGTGTGTTTTTGTGTGGTCCTCTATTGTCTGGAAATCTCTAACACGGATTTTAACCCCCCTCCTGCGGTTCCGTAACTCAGATGTCCCGCTGCACAGATTTGTGACACTTATCTCAATATTAATAATTATAATGGCGTTTAGTTTAACAACTTTATTCGTGGCTCTTTATTCGTTTATTGAGCTGCCCATCTTAGTGTCAATGTTTGCAGTTTGTTGGAGAGCAACGTGAAACTCAATGTCATTCACATATTAACTTAACATTAACACAGACACTTCTGGACGGATCATCTGGGAAATGATGGACAGGGACAGTCTGATGAAAACTACCTGCATGTCAGACACATTCTGGGATTTATGTCCATTTCCAAGCCCAAATGATCAACTTTCACTTTTAAAACAAGCCCAAGTTGCTTGAAATAATCAGACTTGGCAACAGAAACTCAAAATAGTTTCTGTTTTTCCAGTATCAAAATCCTCAGCTCCCTCCTCCCTTCATTGTTTACATTTACAGTGTATCACAAAGTAAGTACACCCCTCACATTTCTGCTGATATTTAAGTACATCTTCTAATGACAAAATGACACTTTGACACAATGAAAAGTTGTCTGTTTGCAGCTTAAATAACTCTATGTACAGTCATTTCTAAACCACTGCAAACAAAAGTAAGTACACCCCTTAGTGAAAGTTCCTTCAGTGTCAGTATTTAGATTAGCCACCATTAAATGGTAAATGGACTGAACACCATTATTGACCTAAACTGCCTGAACCCTCCTGATCCTGGAGTCACCAGAGCTTCACTGGATGCTACTGAGTGATGCTCTTCCTCTCCAAATGATGACATCACAGAGCTGGCGGATACTTGGCTCTCCTCCTCTTCCTCTTGAGGACGAAGGTGTTCTGTTGGGTTGAGGTCTGCAGACATGCTTGGTCAGTCCGTCTCAGCCTGTGCAGTAAAGTGGTGGTCGGTGTGTTTGGGGTCGTTTTCATGCTGCTGCTCTGTGGTCCAGTTTCCAGAGGGGATCAGGCTTCAGGATTTCATTGTATAGATTGGAGTTCATGAAATGTGACTCCAACACCTGCTGAACTCAACCATGGCTCTGCCTCCACCTGAATATCTGCAAAAATGTGAAGGGTGTACTCACTTTGAAACACACTCTGTCATGGTGAGCGATCAGCTGCTGCTGCCGGTCGCTCCCCGAGACGTGTAGAGGAAATAAGATTAAATTCCAAAGAAAATGGTAACACATAAGGCGCTTTCACACTGCAGGAACGGACCGGGACGGAACGGCTGTGTTCACATTACAACTTGCGTTCCACCCGACCCCAAGCGTTCCAGCAGCTGATTGGCCGCTGGTTGTTATGGAGACAGACGTTGATTTCCCGTTGACAGCTGGCTCTCACTGTATTTTGTAACAGTGGTATTTTTCTTCGTATTTCTCCTTGCAATACGTAGAAGTCGTTCAGCATTTTGTCTTCTGAGTGCAGCTCGTTGGCGGAATTTAATTAAGTGTATGAGGTTGATGAGCAGCAAAATTAGATCCATGTCGTCCATTGTTGTCGTCGTAGTAACTGTTAACCCGCCACAAGCGTTTCTGCTTAGAACCAGCAGCTGATTGGCCGCTGGTTGCTATGGTGTCAGACGCTGATTCTCGTCTCCATATCAGCCAATCAGCTGCTGGAACGCTTGGGGTCTGGTGGAACGCAAGTTGTAATGTGAACACAGCCGTCCCGTTCCGTTCCTGCAGTGTGAAAGCGCCTATAGTGATTTAGATAAATAACTTTAATCTGACTACTCGATTTGAAATAGTAACACATTAAATAACACGTTACTGAAGAAAGTGTCAGTGACGTGTTGCTGACATCACTGAGCGGCCAAAATCGGAATCGGTAAGTTGGGCTTTTTAAAGATCGGTAATTGACCAGAAAACTCCAATCGGTGCAGCCCTACCTCTGACCTCTGACCTCCAGTGACCAGAGCTGATGGATCAATAATATTCTGATCATTTGGTTCTGATCAGCAGATCAATAATAATAATATCAGAAACTCTTTGGTTCTAAATGAATCTGTTTCCTGGTTAAATGAATCTGTTTCCTGGTTGAACTGAAGGATTGAAGCGGTTCTGAAGGATGACGGGTCCGTCAATCTGGTACAAGAAAAGCTCTCATCATGGAGAGCTTTTCTTGGGGTTGTTGTGCATAAACAAGCCTTTAAAGTGTAACTAAACTCAACATAACCCTGCCCCGCCATGTTTTTAAATGTTTCGGCACAGTGAGAGATGCAGACTGAGTGGATGAGAGGAGAGGGAGGAGGAGGGTGAAAAAAGATCTGCTGCTTACGTATAAACAACTACTTATCAACCTTTTAATCAGAAACCAGCAGGTGACAAGTCTAGCAACTCATTTCTGTGTTGTTGGGGACTTTTTTATGGCGATAATTCTCTGCAGCTCAGTTGCAGACTGACTCTGAGCAGCAGCATGTAGCGAGCCTCTCCTCTTCCTCTGCACTGCAGTCAGTCTGACAGTCATCCGTCCTGCAGGACACCAATAGTCAGACGCAGTCCTCTCTGAGTCTACACTGCAAATAAATCACACATTGTATTGTTTATGGCAGAGTGATGTTAATCTGAACCGTTTTAATCACTGACAGCAGCAGGTGGCCGATAACCTATAACTGATGTGCTGAGCCTGAATGAATTCAGTTTTCAAGGCTAGAAACTCAAATTGTTCTGGATGGTAAAGTGTAACATGGAAGTTGTTCTGTACATAGATGGTTCACTTTTCCTAAGGCCATGTTTGTAACTTTATGTTGCAGGCTGGTGAGGACGAAGAGGAGCAGGAGGGATGGGGGGTGGGGGTCGCTGGTGCTCCCACAGTAACTGGAAGCTTTTCTTTTCTAGTGCTAAGAATCAGGCCAAAACTTGCATGTGAATGCCAGAAAGTCTTATTCAATAAATTAGGATATATGTCTTGATCAGGCTTGTCAGATTAATATGATACCGTATTTTCTGCACTATTAGGCGCACCTGTAAAAACCTTCAATTTCCTCAATTCGGTGCATCTTATATATGGACCAATATTGAGCCACAACAGGTCTAGCAACTACGGTAAGCAGCAGCCGACTTAATTTTCCCTGTAGAAGAAGAAGCGCGTGGTCCATCCTGGGATAGTCGTCAGAATGCTGGTTTGTTAATAAAGGTTGACCGACCGTCTATAATCAGGTCGACTGCAGGTCATTTAGCACCATGTTCTCCACCAACATGCTGTGTGCGAACGGAGACGGGTGACCATCGTCCGGCCCAGAAGGCTCTCCTTGCCGACCGGAGTCAGACTGTTTTGTTGACATTCCCTTTAGTGCAGCTCCATCTAGTGGATGCTTAACGTAACTCCACCCTCTACTGTATCGTCTATTCTATGCGCCTTGTATATGAAAAAAGTTTTAAAATAGGCCATTCATTGAAGGTGCACCTAATAGTGCAGAAAATACGGTACCTTTCAAAAATAACCTTTTAGCAGGTATCGAAGAAGAATTATGATATATTTTGAAAGACCTCTGGCTCAATCTTCACCTCCCAGATCCCAGGTTCTCCCAGCAGGCCGAAGTGAAGCCACATAGAAACAACAATCAGTGTCGACATCACTGAGTGTCAGAGTTTAACACCAAACAAAGTGAGATTACATCAGGAACTGCAGAACAGAAAACATACATTCATTTACCTGAGACAAACAGGATAGAAGAAAAGCAAAGACTTTGGAGAGTGCTGATGCAAAAGCATAACAGCAATCTGATTTGTTCCTCCCGTGTACAAACTTTAGTAAAGGTATGATTTCCCCTTTAATATATTCAATAAGGCGTATCTCTGCTTGTCCAACTGGAAGCTGTCTCAAACTTTCAAGTTGTTTCCTCCCTCATTAACTGTCCTGAACTCCTGCTGTTTTATGGCTTTCTGGGCAGAAAAACAGAGAAAGGCATTTCACAGATAAGTGTGAAACCTGGAATCTCCCATTTTCTCCCTACTCAGATACTTCAAAGAGAAACGTAAAATCATGTAGGGAGTTGAAGAAAAGGTCACAGACCTCATTTTGTTTTCCTGCCATTCAGCACATCAAAAGATTGACTCTTGCTCTAAACTAAAAGTAACAAAAATCAACGGGACAGAATGAGGTGAAACTCCTTTTTCTGTCCTATAGGATGAAAGAATCAGTCCTGAGTATAAGAATTAACACAATCATTTTCCAAAATATTTGATTTCCATTTGATTCTGATAAACCAGCAGATAATACAATTTCAGAATTAATTAGTCACTAACTAAAATTATTAATTCTAAAACTATTGTTGCATCCACCAGGATGGTTTGGTAACATTAAGAGACCACACATGGATTTTATGACTTGATAAAAATGTAATTTGTCAAATTATATTAAAGAAATAAACCTGAAAAAAGAAAAGTCTCAAATGAGAAACCAAAATAGATTAAAGCAGAACCTATACTTAACCAGAAATAAGCAAATGCAAACGAAACCCAACAAAATTCAACCATAAAATACAAACCATACCAAACGAGGCTCAGGGGAGGGAAAGAAAAGCCTCCTGACTGCTGCATGCATGGTGGTTTTAAAGCCACAGAGCAGCAATCAGGGCAACACATATCACCTGCAGAGCCCTGTCTGCAGATCCTGCAAGGAAAAAAGAGCAGAGTAGTTTCTGTTTCCCCTTGTTAAAATCTCAACAGACACGAAATGAAAGAGCTACTAAAACCACATTAGCAGCATTGAATTAAATCTCCCGTTTGTTGCGCATCTCTGCTAGTGCAGCAGATTACAGGGCCGGTTCAAGGCTGCATGAGGCCTGGAGCAGAATCTGATTTACTGGCCCATTTTGTTCCTAAAAATATCGGCACCTGTAACAGCTTCTGTGTTTGATTTAGTGAAATATGGGAGAAGGGAGGAGTTTAACTGGCCAGCCTAAAAGCAATAAGTTATCTAATTTGTATTTGTAAATTCAAGGATTAAACTCACATTATCAGATTGTTGCTATGGTAACAAAACAATCTAACTATGAATATTGTTCTTTTATGTTTTACAAAGTAAACTTGCCAACTCCTTAAAATCTTACATCTAAATGTTAAACAATTTAAAATCTTTTAATTTATGTAGCCTAAACAATTGAATAAAATTTAACAGCATTGATCATCTCAATAAACAAGTGTTACATTTATGTAACTGTGGTCTGTTTTAAAATATTAGTGTTTATGGAAGATTATATTAGTGTTGTATAATAAAATTTGGGAGGAAGGGACATTACCTGATAAATGGAAAGAAGCTATAATTATTCTTATTTGTAAATCTGGTAAAGATCCACATTCAGCTCTAAGTTACAGACCAATAGCCCTAACATCATGTCTGGGTAAAATTATGGAAAAAATGGTAAATAACAGATTAATTTATTATTTAGAGTCTAAGAAGAAGATTAAAACTTATCAATTTGGATTTTACAAAAGGCAGAAGTACAATCGATCCAGCATTATGTCTGGAACATGAAATTAGACGGGCCCAGATTAATAGAATGTAATAGCGATCTTTTTGGATGTGAAAAAGGCTTATGACATGCTGTGGAAAGAAGGGCTGTTGATTAAATTAAAACAAATAGGTATAAAAGGTAAAATTTATAGGTGGATTAAAAATTTCTTAACTGAAATAAATATTAGAGTAAAAATAGTCGGGGAAATAAGTTCAAAATGTCACTTTTAAAATGGCACTCCCCTAAGCAGTATTATAAGTCCTATGTTATTTATTATAATGATTAATGATATTTTTAGTAATATAGATAAATCTTTTGGTGTTTCATTATTTACTGATGATGGCATCATTTGGAAGACGGAAAAAACACTGAATTTATAAACACAAAAATACAAGAAGCCTTAAATAGGGTAGAAGTTTGGGCTTTAGAATGGGGATTTAGGTTCTCAACATCTAAATCTAAGTTTGTTGTTTTTACAAATAGGAAGGTGAACACTAATGTGGATCTTAAATTATATGGGAAAGTCAGAAAGGAAAGTTCAAATTAAGTATTTGGGCATATGGTTTGATAAAAAACTAACATGGAAAATGCATATAGATAAAATTGTGGAAAAAAAGTAAAAAAAAATTAAATATTATGAGATGTTTGAGGGGCAGAGAATGGGGAGCAGATAGGAAAGCATTAAAGACAATTTATATCGAACTAATTCGTTCTATTTTTGACTATGGATGTATTCTATATAATTCAGCTTCAGTAGTTCTATTGACAAAGATAGATAAAATACAATATCAGGCACTAAGACTTTGCTGCGGAGCAATGAAAACGACTCCAGTTTCAGCTCTACAGGTTGAGATGGGTGAGATGCTGCTGGAGCTCAAGGAGGGAACAATGTGGCTTAACCTATTGGGCAAATATTAAAGGGCCTGATGAAGCCCATCCCCCATGTGCGACACTACTACCTTGTCAAGGAAAAGAAAAGAAGCAAATTAGTAGTTTTGGATGGATAATTTTAAAAAAGTAAAAGATGTTGGAATAGATAATTTTCTAATTAGTCCTATGGTTTTTACTCCTGTTATTCCATCATGAATTTTTGGTCAGGCTGAAGTTGATTTAAAGTTATTGGAAAAAGGGAGACAATTAGGGAAAAAGGAAGTGGAGAATTATATGAAAAGAGAATATTCAGAATATATTCAAATACGGTATATACAGATGCCTCTAAAATGTTAAACCACCAAGTAGGTATATCATTTATAGCTCCAGATTTAAATTTTATGAAAAATGAAAGAATAACTGATAAACTGACAGTGTATACAGGTGAGTTAATGGCAATTTTAATAGCTTTATAATGGGTTGAAGAAATGGAAAGAAGAGAAGTTGGAATTTGTTCTGATTCAAGTAGCGCATTAATTAGTATTAAAGAGGAAAAATCAGAAGCAAGACAAGATATTGTATTGGAAATAATTCACTAAATTTTCAAAAATTGTGGTTTTCATGTTAAATTAGTTTGGATCCCAGCCCACATTGGTGTGGTAGAAAATGAGCTGGTAGATAGTTTTGCTAAGAGAGATTCAAAAAAGAATACTATTGATTTGAATATTAAGATAAGTAAAAATGAGATAAAGAATATTATAAAAGAGTATATATAAGAAAAATGGCACAAGGAGAGGGATAGATGAGACAAGACAAGGTTTTATTATAGTATCCAAAAAAAGTTGGGGAATTTAGGAAGTGTAATAGAAATAAGAAGGAAGAAGATATTATATCTGAATAAGATTTGGACATACAGGATTAAATAGTAAATTAATTAATAAACATAATAATTATTGTAATTGTAATTATTGTGGAGAATTAGAAACAGTACAACATATCTTCCTAGAGTGCAACAAATATGTACGGGAAAGAGAGATATTACTCAGAGAGTTAAGTAGGAATAAAAATAAACTTGATATCAGAGAATTGTTTCAGAGATTGTCAGGGGATGTAGTTTTTTTGTAGTATTTTTATTTATAAGATAAGATAAGATAAGATATTGCTTTATTAATCCCGCAGTGGGGAAATTTACATTGTTACAACAGTATATAGGGCAGAGCAGAACCAATATAAACATCTCTATATATGTATGTATATATATTGTTACGACCCGGCTCTGCCAGGGGAAAGGGGAGTAACATTAAAGAAACCAGGTGGTAAGGTTTATAACAATTTAGGGTTTATTGTTGGGTTTTACAAAAAAACAAGGGGTAAAAATGAACAATCAAAATGTAGGGACTGGCAACAAAATGTACCAAATAAAACAAAAACCACAAAACAATCAGAGGTGTAATTCAAAATCTCACTAACTACAAGTCTCTACCAGAGATTCAAAAGTAACAAATGTCCCCCACAGGGACAGGACAAGTTAGTCAGAGCTAGCAAACACTATCAAAGCTGTTCAAGCTAGTAAAATAAATTGACAGCAGTCAAAACACAACCAACAAGGTGGCAAGCTGTCCAAACAGAGAATCAGCCACGCCTTCTCCCAGGAAGTCCTTGGTTTTTAAAGGGGAGGCCTCTTCAGGGATTGGTGGAGCAGATAATTGGTGAGCCAATCGCTGTAGGCCTCAGGGAGGCACAGGAAGGCAGGGCTGCATCCACTTCCAAGTGGAGTCAACTTGATTAGAAGCTGCAGATATACAAATAAGGAAAAGAAAACATACACAAGGCCACTGGCCGTAACATGTATATATATATAAATAAATAAAAATCCCTCCTCACCCTCCTCGGTGGTCTCTCTCTCTCTCTTTCATCTTCTGACCTCTGACCTCTCCCAGAGGCCTGGGAGCTTCAGGTTCTCCTCCAGTATCTTGTCTCCCTCTAGTTCTGCACATGTCTGGACTGACATGTCTGATGTTGTTCCTATTTTAGCCGCTGCTCCAGTTTGAGGGTTTCTGCCCCGAGGGCCCCGATGACCACAGGCACCACTGTGGTCGTCACCTTCCAGTTCTTTTCCAGTTCCTCCCTGAGGCCCTGGTATTTCTCCAGTTTCTCATGCTCCTTTTTCCTGATGTTGTAGTCACTTGGTATAGCTACATCCACCACAACGGCTTTCCTCTGTTCTTTATCCACCACCACAATGTCCGGTTGGTTCGCCATTACCATCTTGTCTGTCTGGATCTGGATCCCACAGGATCTTAGCTCCGTCATTCTCCACCACCTTTGGGGGTGTTTCCCACTTCGATCTCGGGGCTTCCAGTCCATATTCTGCACAGATGTTCCTGTACACTATGCCGCCACCTGGTTATGTCGTTCCATGTTCGCTTTCCCTGCCAGCATCTTGCACCCTGCTGTTATGTGCTGGACTGTCTCAGGGGCCTCATGGCACAACCTACACCTTGGGTCTTGTCTGGTAGATCTGAGCCTCTATTGCTCTGGTGTTTAGGGCCTGTTCCTGTGCAGCCAGGATGAGCCTCTGCTGTCCTTGAGTCCAGCTTTGTCCAGCCATTGGTAGGATTTCCTGATATCAGCCACTTCAGTTATTTGTCGGTGGTACATCCCATGTAGGGGCTTGTTCTCCCATGATGGAACCTCTAGCCCCTCATCCTGTGTTCCCCATTGCCTGAGACATTCGCTGAGCTTATATAAATAAAGACAGAAACCAAGTTATTATATTCAAGTTACTGGGATCCAGTTTTCTATTGCATATACATAAGATTTCAATGATATTTAGTTATGAATATAAACAATAAACACAACAGGAAAAAAAATAGACCTTTATGACCCCCAAGTTTCTCTGATCAGTTCGCTTGGAAAATTAATTAATAATCCATCAGTCAATAATCCATCAGAAGGCAATGAGTCTGAAGAAGGAAAACAGTTTAGTTTGACAGTTTCTACCACAATGTTGTGGTGATCCTGTAGCTCCACAACCTCGACCTAAACAAGGTTATAAAGAACTAATATTCTCATTTAAACAGGTTTCTGCTGCTACCAAAACACTAAACATTCATATAACAGCAATAGAATCACTATATTTCATAAAGCATTTCTCAATAATCATCCTAATTTAAAGTGCACTTCTAAGTTTTATCAAAGTTAAATTGACATTAAAGTCCATAAATATAGATATCAATCATTGTTTCAATAACAATTGTTTAGATTTTTGTTGCGGATAATGAAATATATTTGAACCAATTAAAAGGTCCCATAGCCATATAAGCAGTAAATAAAAAAATAATTAAAAGTATGCTAAAAGGATGAATCTACAAAAATCAAGGAGTTTATTCAACACTATAAATATTTACCATTTATTCAACCGCAATACTAAGAGGAAGTGAATAATCTTTTAATCTATTGGGCAAGTCTTAAATACAGGAATGTTAAATGGGCGTTCTGCTGCTGAATTTTTATTTAAAAAAAAAATCAAATTACATAAAGTAAAATGACTCACCGCCAAGTGGTTATCAGAAAGAACACAACTGAATCCTTTAGCAGAGATATTTCATGTTTATTCATAAGTATTCTTCAGTGACTTAAAAAAACTCATCCTAATGAAGGAGCTGTGGTTGCTTTAGTTTGGAAAAACAATCTTTGGTAGCTAATATGTGGAGATGGTAGCTAATATGTAGAGATGGTAGCTAGAGACGGTAGCTAGCATGTGGAGACGGTAGCTAGCATGTGGAGATGGTAGCTAGAGATGGTAGCTAGCATGTGGAGACGGTAGCTAGCATGCGGAGACGGTAGCTAGCATGCAGAGACGGTAGCTAGCATGCAGAGACGGTAGCTAGCATGCAGAGACGGTAGCTAGCATGTGGAGATGGAAACTAGCATGTAGGAAACTAGCATGTGGAGATGGAAACTAGCATGTAGAGACTGTAGCTAGCATATGGAGATTTTAGCTAGCATGTGGAGGCCAATTCTATACAGACCAATTGAAGCCTCTACTTGTACCATACAAAAGTTACAAAGTCAAAAAGCGAATCTACTGCAAAAGAAAGAAGAAAAAACAGGACAACCAGTCCAAAATCAAAGACTAACACCAACTACCAGCTGACAGGCTGCAGCAGGCAGCTGTTGGCTGCAGCCGCTGGTTTCATGTTGTTACCAGCAGGATGAGTCTCAGGTGGAGAAGCTGAAATGCGGGTCTGAACTCTGTCCTCTGATCTGGTGCATCTCCAGTCATAAAGTGTTTTCACACTGAAACCTCGTGAGAACTGGATCAGCCTGATCATGTGACTAAACCTCATTCAGAGCTGAATCTGTATCAGCAGCCGATACTCAGTAAGGAGGGAAACCTTAAAATGTTATGAGCTGATAGAACCGGTTCTGGTTCTATCAGCTCCTCATCCCGACTTTCTATCAACATCAACCAATCAGAACTGATCCATGTTCTGGTTACCAGGGCAACCAGCTCCACCAATCAGATCTCGTCTAGTCAAACTCTGAACCAACCAGGTTTCCTGTCTGTTAAATCAGATTTAATAGAAAAATCATCTGATTATTAAAATAATCTGTTATTAAAACTCATCCATCTTCATTTGTCTCCACAGATCCGTTTCCAGTCTGGGCCAAAGTTCTACTGGTTCTGGCTCTGGTTCTGGTTGCTGCTCCAGTTCTTATCTTCTGGTTATGGCATCGTTTCTCAGGTGAGTCTCTAGAACTTTATTACCCATAATGCCTTTGGTCAGTGTCTGTTCTCCTCCAGAGCAGCTCCTGGTGCATTGTGGGTCAGCAGCTCCTGGTGCATTGTGGGGCAGCAGCAGCTCCTGGTGCATTGTGGGTCAGCAGCTCCTGGTGCATTGTGGGTCAGCAGCTCCTGGTGCATTGTGGGTCAGCAGCTCCTGGTGCATTGTGGGTCAGCAGCTCCTGGTGCATTGTGGGTCAGCAGCTCCTGGTGCATTGTGGGTCAGCAGCTTGGTGTTTTGCTGCCAGGCTTTGGGACATGGACACATGTCTCTGTCCTCAGAGTCACCAGGAGACAGACAGACATGAGACCATCAGAGCTGCTGCTGTCTGTCCAACTCATCTTGTCCTCTGTTGTCTCTCAGTCCAACAGGTGGAGGTGGAACCAGGGGTGGAGTCTGTCCTGTTGCCATGGAGATGGGGAGACCAGCTGGTGTCCTTCAGGTTCACATCCCGTCTGCCTGGAGACGTTAGAGTGGAGTGGAGGGACAGAGACAACAAGAAGGTCCATGTGACTCTGAACGGTTCTGATTGTTCTGCTGAACAGAACCAACGTTACAGAAACAGAACCAAGATGGATAAAAACCTCAGTCTGACTCTGAGATGGCCGACATGTGAAGACAGAGGGAGATTCACCTGCAGAGTCTATAGAGGAAGAGTCAAACTGATAGAGAAACAAGTTCAGCTAAAGGTCAAAGGTCAGTGGTTTAAATGTATTTTTCCAATCAGCTGATTGGTTCTGATCAATAGTGATGATTGGCTGATTAGAAGGTCAAAGGTCAGTGTGATGTAATGAGTGATGAAGATGAGGAAGCAGAGCAGGAGGAAGAGGTCCAGGACAGACGGGGACACAGAGTCCAACATGTTGGACCTTCATCCAGTCAGAGGACATGAGACCATCAGAGCTGCTGCTGTCTGTCCAACTCATCTTGTCCTCTGTTGTCTCTCAGTCCAACAGGTGGAGGTGAAATCAGGGGTGGAGTCTGTTGAGCTGCCATGCAGAACCACAGGGGATCTGGATGGAGACACTAGAGTGGAGTGGAGGGATGAGAAATATGATGAAGTGGTCCATGTGTATCAGGACGGTTCTGATCGGCCTGATGAACAGCATCTGAAATACAAAGGCAGAACCAGGATGGATAAAAACCCACTGAAGACCAAAAACCTCAGTCTGACTCTGATGGATCCTACAGTCAGTAACATCTTCACCTGCAGAGTCTATAGAGACGGAGAAAAACTGATGATGAAACAGGTTCAGCTGGAGGTCAAAGGTCAGTGGTTCACATTTGATCTTCTTTATTTCTCTGGACTTCAGTGATCAGATATTTGTGTTGGATCAGAACCAGTCGGTACCATCAGAACCAGTTGGTACCAGTAGAACCAGTCGGTACCATCAGAACCAGTCGGTACCATCAGAACCAGTTGGTACCAGTAGAACCAGTCGGTACCATCAGAACTAGCTGGTACAAGTAGAACCAGTCGGTACCATCAGACCCAGTCGGTACCATCAGAACCAGTCGGTACCATCAGAACCAGTCGGTACCATCAGAACCAGTCGGTACCAGTAGAACCAGTTGGTCTCAGTAGAACCGAGCCGTGAGGCGCCACCTTCGGTTCTGCTGCTTTCACCATGAGACCTGAGAGCCGACCGGACCCAGTGGAGCCCAATGATGGTACCGACTGGTTCTGATGGTACCGACTGGTTCTGATGTTACCGACTGGTTCTGATGGTACCGACTGGGTCTGATGGTACCAACTGGTTCTGATGGTACCAACTGGTTCTACTGGTACCAACTGGTTCTACTGGTACCAACTGGTTCTACTGGTACCAGCTGGTCCAGTCAGGAGGTGATGAAGATCTGCTGCTGCTGCTCATCTTCCTGTTTCTGCTTCTCTCAGACCAACAGGTGGAGTTTGATGAGGGGGCGGAGCCTGTTAAGCTGTCGTTCAGGGTGAACTTTGACCTGCAGGAGAGAGACAGAGTGGAGTGGTGGGACGGAGGAGAGAGGATGGTCCATGTGTTTCAGAACGGTTCTGACCAGCCTGGAGAACAGGCCCAGATCTACAAAGGCAGAACCAAGATGGATGAAAAACTGCTGGAGACCAAAGACGTCAGTCTGACTCTGATCAAACCCACAAAGGAAGACAGTGGAGATTATGGATGTGGAGTTTATAGGAACGGAGACCTGCTGAGACTTAAAACTTTCCAGCTCAACATCAAAGGTTTGTCCATCTGTCTCTGATTGTCTTTTGTCCTCCTGTCTGTCTCTCTAACTGTCCTCTGTCTCCTCAGCAAAGAGAAACCAGGACCAACCAGAGGAAACCAGGAAACCACTGATGGCTGATCAATCAGTCTGATCAGGTTGATCATCTCTGATCATTGATCCAGTCAGACTTTGGATCAGAGCCGATCTCAGTGAAGGTTCTGATGGACCAACAGAGACACTTCCTGGTCCTCTGGTCCCGTCTGCAGCCTCTTATTGATCACTATTGATTATTGATCTGAAGGAACTGAATCATTTCAGCTGCCTGAGGAACCAGTTCATGACTGGAACTGGAACTGGTTTGGATCCATCAGGGAGGAGAAGAGTCCAGTCTGACCAGAACCAACCTGACCATCTTCATCATCTATTCAAACACAAACTGGAAAAATCTCTAAACTTTTTACTTCAGTCCAGAATTTTCAGCTTTTGACCAAAGAAAACCTGTAAATATTTTCTGCCTTTTTGTTTTATGATCCATTTCTGCTCATTAATGAGTTTATTAACCTTTATTAGATTATAATGCAGAAACACATTGTTACAGTCCTGCATTATAATCTAATTTATCACCAATAGGTCAAAGGTTACATTATTATTCCATAAATTCAGTTGAATCTTTAAACTGGTTCTGTGTTTTTCTGTCTGTTACTTTATTCAGTGGTTTTATATTTTCCTTTTATATCTAATATTAATGCTCAGGGTTTTGATCTGTGAATTTCTGTTATATTTTCTGTTTTGGTGCTTTGGGATTTTATGTAAAGTTGTTTTTAACTTCATGATTTGTCATCCATCCATTGTCTTCCTCTTATCAGAGGTCAGGTCATAAGGTCAGGGGTCAGCAGAGCAGTAAACTCCTGACCACAGATGAGAACAGGAACGTAGATCTATCAGATCTAGAGTTTCTCCTCCTGTCTCATCTCTCCGCTACAGATCAGTTCATCTCTGCATCGATCCGTCTCTCCATCCTGATCCGGTTCCCTCATCCATGAACCTCATGTGCTTAAAGCCACAGGATCATGAAAATAAATCATGTTTTTCCATCATCTAAAACATTCCTGAGTGTCACATTGATTCTCTTATGCATGTTTGAGAAACCCTTTGATCTCCATGGCAACCATTCAGCTGTAAACACCTGGATGGACCAAGCCATCAGAACCTGACCTCTGACCTGGAGAGGCTTTCTGTCCTTTTCCAGCTCTGATCCTGAGGATCCAACATGATTTATTAATCACTGGTTCATTATTATCCAGGGTTTTTATTGTTGTTTATTGAATGTTTGTTTTTTATAGTTTAGTTTTTAATCATGTTTTCAGGTGAACTTTTATTTTTCTGCCAGGTTTTTCTAACCCTGACTGCTTAAATGTGAAAGTTAAATATTATTGCTAAATAGTTTAGAGGAAAAACAAATGTTCCTGTTTTGTGATTAAATCAGCTTTTTATGTTCTTGTTTGTTGAGGGTCATGTTTTAGTGACCATCTCTTTAAAATCAGGTTATTACAGTATTTTTCTTCCACACTTCATGATATATAATCTCCTCTAATAAAACTTTTCTCTATTAATCCAGTTGATTTAAAGCTGATCTTTACTTTCACTCAGAATCAAACCAAACTGTGACTCTA
The DNA here is from genome assembly GCA_033032245.1 of Poecilia picta. Lineage (NCBI taxonomy): Eukaryota > Metazoa > Chordata > Actinopteri > Cyprinodontiformes > Poeciliidae > Poecilia > Poecilia picta. The sequence continues at coordinate 29,068,150 of CM065370.1, forward strand.
ATGAAGCTGCTGCTCATCTTGGTCTTTATCCAACTGATTCTTCTGTAAAATCTGATTTCCATCAAATTATCTTCATTGATGTTAAAACCTTTGAGACGAGAAAAATAAAGATTTTATTATCTGAATTGAATCATCTCAGCTCCATCTAACAGCTCTGGTTCATTCCTGATCCTGTTTCCGTTTTTATTCATTTAACTTTAAATGTTTCTGAACCAGGTTTCATCCATCAGCAGCTTCCAGCCTTTATGATCAAAACGTTTCACATCTAATAAAGATAAACATCTGAAATATCAGAGCAAAACATCAGTTCAGGTTTGATTTATGGTTTTCTGTTAAAGTTTTTTATTGTTGATTAGTTTAGTGATGAAGCTCAGAGCCAGAAATATTATGCAGTTTAAAGGATAAAAGATCATTTCACTCCACATGTTGCTATAGCAACAGGATATAAAACTTTAATTAGTAAAACATATTTTATGGTTTTAAGATTTTTTTTCATTTAACAAAAATTAAACACAAACACAAGATCGTAAAACCACCTGAAATCAACCTTTAACTACATGATAATCAACTTTTCTAATCCAGTTATTGAAGCTACTTTGTTCTGATTTTAATAAATTTGTCCAAACAGTTTAAAACATCAGATCATGAACAGAAACATTCAGACTTTTCTAACTGAACCAAAAAAACATTTATTATTAATTTGTCTTCAGTTGAACTAAATGTTTCTATGAAACTATCAAACAAAAATTAAACTAGAAAATAAGTTTATGTATTTCATCCAGTCAGAAAATTAAAAACCAGAATCTGTTCTTATGGATCAAAGTCTTGAATTATTATTTATCATAAAAGCTGCCGATTTTCACTTATTCTCTTCAAAACCAGCTGAATTTTAAAGTGTAAGCCAAAGTTTCACAATATTAATATATAATTAATATATAAACACGTTGACTTGCATTGAAAATATTTTTTTTCATCATTATGGTCTTTAACCAATTATCTTATTTCTATTGTTGGATTTTCTTCAATGTTATTTTGCTGTAAGTTTATTGATCTTTTTGTTCAGCTGCAGATTCAGTTTCTTTCCTCCAGTTTCTGTGATGAACTAATAACAATCAGGATGTTTATAGACTGATAACTTGAATATTTACAGTAATTTAACATCTTCCTGTAAAAACTGCATTGTAAATATTTATAAGAAAGAAAAGACGGTTTCTTTTCTTTAAAATCATATTTATATTATTTTTAAATATGCAAAGACAGTCAGATAAAATAAAGTCAGATTGTTTTTGTGTCAAACTTGGTGAATAAATCTGATTTTCTGTCTGAAACCTTCATCATTTCCTGTTTCTGCTCTGCGGTTCCCTGAGTCAGAATCAGAGAAACTGACTGACTGATCCAGTCGGAGGGTTTGAGACACAATCAGGTCAAGTTCAACTCTGAGGAAACCTGACAAGATGGAGGAAGAAAACCAAGCTGAGGCTCCTCTTCCTCATCATGTGTGGAGATGGTTTATGTTTTTAACAGTTATTACTTTTTTATTATATCAAAACATTTCCTAGAAGCTGCTCAGCTGAATCAGTTCCTCATGAACTAAACTCTCCATCTGATCTCTTTCTGCAGAAACAGGAAATCCTGGATTCTGGACGGCTGCAGCTTTCAGGTTCAGATAAATCAGAGTTATGTTTAATATCATGAGTCCAGATCTCAGAGCAAAACAGAGACAGTTAGAAAATATATCAGCTTCACTCCAGATTAAATCTGACTGATAATCTCTAATCCACAGAGTCAAATATTCTGTAGGTTTAAGATGTTGATTCTATATTCTGTAACTAAAAACTCAGAATGTTATTTTCTACCTGGAATCTAAGATTTCTAGCAGTTTCAGTCTTTTTCGCATGGATTATTAGAATTAAAACTCAGACTGGTTCTGATGTTGGTCTGAAAACAGAATAAATGTTTCTCTGATTGTGATGGAAACATTCATTTGTCTCTGCTGTCAGTGTTTCTGCTGGTAATGACTGACGTCAGTCTGTCAGTCACCAGAACCACAGCAGGTCAGTCTGTCAGTCCGTCAGTCACCAGAACCACAGCAGGTCAGTCTGTCAGTCCGTCAGTCACCAGAACCACAGCAGGTCAGTCCGTCAGTCCGTCAGTCACCAGAACCACAGCAGGTCAGTCCGTCAGTCACCAGAACCACAGCAGGTCACGCAGTCTCAGTCAGTCCGTCTAGTCACCAGAACCACAGCAGGTCAGTCTGTCAGTCCGTCAGTCACCAGAACCACAGCAGGTCAGTCTGTCAGTCCGTCAGTCACCAGAACCACAGCAGGTCAGTCTGTCAGTCCGTCAGTCACCAGAACCACAGCAGGTCAGTCCGTCATCTGTCAGTCACCAGAACCACAGCAGGTCAGTCCGTCAGTCACCAGAACCACAGCAGGTCAGTCTGTCAGTCCGTCAGTCACCAGAACCACAGCAGGTCAGTCTGTCAGTCCGTCAGTCACCAGAACCACAGCAGGTCAGTCCGTCAGTCCGTCAGTCACCAGAACCACAGCAGGTCAGTCTGTCAGTCCGTCAGTCACCAGAACCACAGCAGGTCAGTCTGTCAGTCTGTCAGTCACCAGAACCACAGCAGGTCAGTCCGTCAGTCACCAGAACCACAGCAGGTCAGTCCGTCAGTCCGTCAGTCACCAGAACCACAGCAGGTCAGTCTGTCAGTCTGTCAGTCACCAGAACCACAGCAGGTCAGTCCGTCAGTCACCAGAACCACAGCAGGTCAGTCCGTCAGTCCGTCAGTCACCAGAACCACAGCAGGTCAGTCCGTCAGTCACCAGAACCACAGCAGGTCAGTCCGTCTGAAACGTTTCCAGTAAATAAACTATAAATTTCCTCCTTCACTTCCTGTCAGAACAAGTTCTACTAAACTAAACCTTAACAACAAAACCACCAATCAGGAACCAGTCAGAGAAAAGAAAATCAGCTTTAAGTTACTTTAATTATCTGTTTCTGATTAGCTGCAGTCATGTTGTCATGGTAACAGGATCCTTCACGTCTTAAAGAGACAGAAACACAAAACACAGAACCAACCGTCTGGTGTCAGGTTGAAGTTTCATCCTTAAACAAAGAGAAGTGAGAGAAAACCTCACACACACACACACACACACACACACACACACACACACACACACACACACACCTACACACACACACACTCTCACACACACACACACACACACACACACACACACACACACACACACACACTCTCTGCATGGAGGAGCTTCAGTTCACCAGGTTTCTCTCTGGACTGATTCCAGATCTGGTTCAACTTGTTCTCTTCTATCAGTTTTTATTTCAGTTCTCTGGAAGCTACAAGCAACAACCTGAGGCTGAAACTGTACCTGGACTGTCTCCAAGCCCCGCCCCCTACCCTCTGATGTCACTTCCTGTCTCTGCAGTCCTGATCTCTGCATATCTCACATTATCAAACATGTTGCTGCCTGTAGTAAAGCAGCTGCTGCTCAGCCTCTGTTGCTGCTTCATTCACCTTAAAGGTTTAGTTTGATCTGATCAACAGAAACAACCTGATCAATAATCCAGTTTGCTGGGCTCCAACTCTGGACTCATTCAGAAATAAAGACATTTTATCTCTCATTTTAAAAGATTAACTAATGT
>CM065370.1:29071918-29104302 GCA_033032245.1 Poecilia picta
TTCAAAATTTTTGTGAGTCCACAGGAAATCGAGGCCACTTTCAGGCTCTCAAAAAGAAAAAATCTGCTTTGGCTGATCTGCTTGGGCTCAGAGCGCAAGGAGCTCTGGTACGTTCATGTTTTCAAAGTATCTCTGAAATGGATGCTCCCTCAAAATTCTTCTTCAGTTTGGAGAAGAAAAATGGACAAAATCGTCTTATTCATTGTATTCGTTCTGAAGACGGAAAAGAGCTGTGGACTTTTTTTCAACTTTATATGCCAGTGAGCTTAGAAAAGATTCTGAGATGACAGAAGAGTTTCTCAGTGACTTGCCAAAGGTGTCAGACCACGACAATGTCAGTTTGGAGCATGCTCTGACATTGGAAGAACTGCAGGAGGCGCTGCTGAGCATGGAGAATGGCAAAGCTCCAGGAATAGACGGTTTGCCTGTGGAGTTTTATAAATCGTGTTGGCCTGTGCTGGCTGAAGATCTGTTGGAAGTTCTCAATAACAGTGTGGCAAGGGGAATGTTACCCCATAGCTGTCGCAGAGCTGTGCTCACTCTTCTCCCTAAGAAGGGTGATCTGTATGAAATAAGGAACTGGAGACCTATCAGTTTATTGTGTACTGATTACAAGATCTTCTCAAAAGTGTTGGCGTCCAGACTGAGAAAAGTGATCGATCAAGTTATACATGTCGATCAGTCCTACTGCATCCCTGGCAGATCAATCAGAGATAATATAACACTAATTCGAGATTATTTGGATGCCTCTAATCTATTGGGCTGAAACTTTGGTCTGATTTCTATTGACCAAGAAAAGGCATTTGATCGAGTGGAGCATCAATATTTATGGAATAGTTTGAGAGCTTTTGGTTTCTCCTCTGGTTTCATTGCCATGATTAAAACCCTCTATTGTGAGATTGAAAGTGTCTTGAAAGTCAATGGTGGCTTAAGTGCACCTTTCAATGTAAAACGAGGTATTCGCCAAGGCTGTGCAATGTCAGGAATGTTGTATTCATTGAGTATTGAACCTTTGTTATGTCAAATTAGGAAAAGGTTGCAGGGGGTAAAGTTAAATGAGTTTCCTTTGCCTTTTCAACTTTCTGCATATGCAGACGATATTATTGTGGCAATTACAGAAAAGTCAGATGTTTTTACTTTAACTAAAATTATTGGGTGTTTTGCCAAAATTTCTTCATCCAAAGTTAATTGGAGCAAGAGTAAAGCTTTGCTAGTTGGTAAGTGGACAAAACAAGAACCTAAATTACCTGGTGAATTAAAGTGGTTGAAAAATGGTTTCAAATATTTGGGTGTTTACTTGGGAGATCAAATAGAGGTAATGAAAAATTGGGAAGGTTCTATTGAACTGATGGAAGGTAGGTTAAAGAAATGGCACTAGCTGTTGCCACGATTGTCTTATAGGGGCCGTACACTAATTATTAATAATCTGGTTGCTTCAACTTTGTGGCATCGTTTATCTGTTTTGGAACCTCCACCAGGTTTTTTGATAAAACTACAGACCATCATTTTAAATTTCTTTTGGGACAGATTACATTGGGTCCCTCAGAGTGTTTTGTTTTTACCAAAGGAAGAAGGAGGACAAGGTTTGGTTCATTTAGAAAGCAGGAAAGCAGCCTTCAGATTACAATGTGTACAGAGTTTTTTGTATGGTGAACAAAATGTTTTGTGGAAACAAGTTACAGAATGGTTTTTTTCAAAAGTTGGCAATTTAGGTTTTGGTAAAACTTTGTTTACTGTTAATATTTCAAAATATAATGTAAAGTGGTTGTCATCTTTTTATGTTAGTGTGTTAAAATCTTGGACCCTCATGGAACTGAAGCGAGTTGGAGCGTCCACATCTTTAAACTGGTTATTACTGGAACCTGTCCTCAAGGGATCTCGTTTGGGTTCAGCTTGGGACAACATGGCCATGATCGCTGACCTGTTGATGAAAAAAGGGGTGGTCACATTGAAACATCTGCTCGAACTTGTTGGAGCTGAAATGGATGATGTTGTTTTGTTGGCCTGAAGATTGGAGATTCACTCTCTAAGAACTGTAGGAATGATGCTGACAATGTTTAAGCAAATGTTGTCAGAAAAAGACAAAAAACTCATAAAGGGATGGTTTGATGGACTTCTAACACCGAATGAAACAGATCCTTTCTTTAAGTTGTGTTTTAAAGCACAATTGAAAGACTTTGATTGTCCTGGACTTTTTTTAGAGAAAGAAAAAAATGAATGGAAACCTTTTGATTCTGTGAGTGGAAAGGTAATATATATGAAATGTGTTAAGGCTTTGAACAAAGTAAAACTAAAAGATAAAAAAGATACTCCTTGGAGAGATTTTTTTAAAGCTGGTCTTGAGGTGAAACCTGTATGGGGGTTAACTTTATAAGCCACCATTGACTAAAAATATTGGGGATTTACAATGGAGAATCTTGCATGGTGTTATTGCGGTTAATGCTTTTGTTTCTATTATTAATCCTGGTGTTTCAGATAAATGTCCCTTTTGTTTATTAAGAGAAACTATTTTTCATTGTTTTGTACAGTGTTTCAGAATAATGGATTTATTTACGTTACTAAGAGACATTTGGAAATTATTTGGAGAAAATTTTACAGAACAGTCCTTTATTTTTGGTTTTTTATATGGTAAAGGAAAGAAGAAAATTGGGCGATTGTTAAATTTTTTTCTTGGTCAAGCAAAGCTTGCAATTTATTTGAGTAGAAAATTTAAAATCAATAATGGACAGAATACTGATTGTGTAAAGCTCTTTAAGGGTATGGTTAGAGCAAGAGTTCTGTTAGAATTCAAATATTATCTAAAAATGGATGAACTACATACTTTTCAGAATATTTGAGACTATGAAGGTGTTTTATTTAATTTAAATAAATCTGAACTTTCATTTATGGATGTGTTAATTTGAAACTGTGTTGAATGTTTTTCTGGATCACTACTGTGTGAATAAATGAGTTTTTAAAAATCAAAATCTCTCTCTCTCTCTTTCTCTCTCTCTGGCGACGATGCGTGAAGGTAAAACTCGCTACATTTACCTCGTTTTGTGCGCGAGGTGAAGGAGCGTAAAGCGCTGAACTGTTTGGGAAAACATCATCGGCGCGTCGCCCCTCCAGACGGGGTTTTTGCGCCCCCTCTGGTGCTGCGCCCCTGTGCGTTGCATACCTGCATACCACTTTTTGCGCCACTATTTAATTATATGGTTTTTGCCTCTTCTGAGAACATGAAATGTTTTGGTTGTGGTGCAGAAGGTTATATAATTCGATCGTGCCCAGAAAAACGGAGGAATACACAGTTGGTGAGGACTGGGGATGGTGGCGGGGCCGCATTGACGCCGAGGCCGCCCGTGGTGCCGCCCGTGGTGCCGTCGGGGGACCGGGGTGGCCGCCGCGGCCGCTGGTGGTTTCGAGGTGGCCGGTCAGCTCCTCTTCTCCAAACAAAAAAGAGAAACTTGTCTTTGGTTGTCCGAACAGGTTTCAGGGCGGTACTATATTCAAAAACGGTCAGACAACTTCCAGTTGGTCGAGCAGAGATACGCCTCATTTGAATAAATTAAAGAAAAGAAGATAAAACTTTCCACACAGAGTAACAAATCAGATTTGCGCTTGCAATTTCTCCAAGGACGTTCTTGCTTTCTGTTTGTCTTTTTCCTCTTCTCAGGTAAATTTATGTGTTTGTGCTCTGAGGTTTTCTGAGGTTTTGTGATGAGCTTTTCTGGTGATAGTTTGCATCTGTCTTGAATAAATGCTGATTATTGTGACCTGTCATCTTGGTCTCGGTACTTGCGCACAGCATTTTTCTGTACCCGGTGTTGAGGAAATATAATCGTTTCTAGCATTTAGAAAATATAATCATTTTTTAGTGTTTGAGTTAGCTCTATCTTTTACTTAAAGTTAGGAGTTTTTGTGTCACTGAGGTTGTAAAATAATAAACCGCAGGAGGTAGAAAATCTTATCTGTGTGAAAAGCATCTCAAAGCAGGGGGACATTCAGGTCTCAGGAGATAAGGAGCCTTCAGTGAACATCTGGCATGGTAAACTATTGACCGATAGACTTCTGAACTTTGAAACTGTGAACTTTTAAACTTTCAGACTGTTATCATATAAAATATTTTAATATTGCATGCTTTAACTGAATATTTTATTTTAATATTGTATTAGTATAGAATTAAAACCAGTCAATGATGAATGTAATTGAAAATGTTTTGTTCTGTATTAAGAAACAGGAACTGTATCTGATTACTTTTTGTAGTTTGTATGAGTTTAATATCAGGGAGACTTTGGGAGGAATAACAGAGCAAAAGCATATTAAGTTCAGAGATAACTCTTATTGAATCAAATATAGGATTTAGGGTTTGTTTTGGGAGAAATGGAGAAAAAAAACCCAGAGTTTCACAGGGACCTGTGAGGTGCTTTGTTCGTGGCTCAGGAAGGAGCCAGATCCTGGTGAAAGCCATAAATCAGCAGGAGATCAGGAGAAGTTCTCCTTGGACAATAGGGACAAAATGGCTTTGGAGAAAGGGTCAGAAACAGGTCCTGGTTGGATGGGCAAAGTTCCACCCTATTTGAATAAATTAAAGAAAAGAGGATAAAACTTTACACACAGAGTAACAAAGCAGATTTTGCGCTTGCAATTTCTCCAAGGACGTTCTTGCTATCTGTGTATCTCTTCCTCTTCTCAGGTAAATTTATCTGTTTGTGCTCTGAGGTTTTCTGATGTTTTGTGATGAGCTTTTCTGGTGATGGTTTGCATCTGTCTTGAATAAATGCTGATTATTGTGACGCTGTTGTCTCTGCGTGGTCTCAGTCCTTGCGCACAGCATTTTTCTGAACCCGGGCATAGAGAGGATATAACGAGTCAAAAGGTATTTTAAAAGTTTTAGAAATTTTCCTCTCTTAACAATGTCTTTGTGTTTTTTCTGTTATTTCTTCATTTCAATGTGTGACTTTAAAGTAGGCACATTAAATCTAAATGGTGCCAGGGATGAAGAAAAGAGGGCTGAGTTTTTTAAACTTATGGTTCTAAAGAACATTGATATTATGCTAATTCAAGAGACACACAGCACTGCTGATAATGAGAGTGACTGGAAGAAGGATTGTCTGTTTTAGCCGCAAGACCAGCTGTAGTCGTGATGTTGGGATTATTTTTTCCAAGAATTTTTTGCCCATTTCTTGTGAAGCAGAGGAAATAATTGAAAGTAGAGAAACTATATATACCACCTTCTGTCAAATTTTAATCGGAGTTTGATGGATTAAAGGATATCAACCTCCCCCCACCCCCCTCGTGACCAGATGCCTCCCACCCTCCTATGGGAAACTTGTGACCTCCCTGACTCCCTTCTGTTAAATTTTAATTGGAGTTAGCAGTGAATAAATAAATATAATATATTCCAAACAAAGCGAATAAATAAATATATTCCAAACAATATCTGACTACTTCTTTTTGAGGTGCGTGCTGGTTGGGGTGGAGATGGTGGATACATTCAAAGAGGCCCTGCACACCAAGGCATTTGTGTTTGCATGTCCCTGCATAAGAGCAGCTTCTTAAGGAAAACAACCGTTTAACTGTTTTACTGCAATCTTTAGCTTACGCTGCATTATTTAGGACAATAACTGTTGCGTCAAACACTTTAACAGGACATGAGACAAAACTTAGAGGATGGCAGATAGAACTGACCTCCGACCCTGCAGCCTCTGATGTCCTCAAGCCTGAGAAACCCACAGGGTACATCACACATTCCTCCAGACAATACCTCTGGATGATGCTGAAAGCTTACGCTGCATTATTTGGTGTTGGACAATATGTGTTGCATCAAACACTTCAACAGGACATGAGAAAAAACTTAGAGCCTGGCAGACAAGGCTGACCTCTGACCCTGCAGCCTCTGATGCCCCCCCCCCACCCCCCCCACAGAATACGTCATACAAAACAATAGATCCACTGCTGCATGGTCCTATTTGAAAGGACAGCTCTTTAAAGGAGTTGGCGCCATCATCTTAGCAAGATCACAACTCCACAGATCTTCTCCCATCTCCAGTACAACAGTTAAACCAGCATTATTCTGAAATATACCTGATTTTCCACACGAGCAGGTTAATTCTGTCGGGTTTACAACTTTCGGTTCTCAGGACCTCTTCACATTTTTTTTTTGACCGTAAGTAAAGAAAAATACTAAAAATCTCTTCCTCAATTTATATATATGTATAGATATGCATCGTGTTTAATAATAATGTTTGTTTGTTTAGATGCATACTCTAAGGATGCAGAATGAGACATTATAAGTTGTAAGTCTTTTTTTTTTCTTTTGTCATAACTTTTCTCTGTAACCCTAATTCTAAAATAATTCAATCCTATAAAATTGGAAAACTTAAATATTTTTCCAGATCTTACTGATAATCAGAAGACACACCAGTCCCAAACAGAACCAGAGTCCTGTTGTTGAATCAACACTGATCTTCTCAGTGCTTCATGCTTTCTCCAAAATAGTAAAGGTTGGTTTAAGTACATTTGAAACGTGTATATATATACTGTATGTATATATATTTTTTTTCTTCTTCAACAATTGCTAGTGTGATACATTTCTGTAAAAGTTCCTCATTTGTAAATGTATTTCTTAAGAATATGTGACAGGGACTAATCAGGCCCAGGTGAGGCTACTGCTCATATTTATCTTTCAGTTTCCCCCAAAGTTTAAAGTTTTTTTTACACAGCACAACCAGACTCCAAGAGTTGCTCCAACATGGTAAATTGTTTTGTTACCTTTAAAATTATCTACAACTTTTGTTCCTTGGTCCTAATGATGCTACCTGTTCATTAATGTTCACTAACAGACAGGACACCTCTTATAACTGATAAGCTTATAAATGATCAATGTGAAGCGTCAGTATGTGTTCAAGAAGATCACATCAGTCAGATTTCGTAAAATGTCATGATACTCAAAGGAATCAAAAATATGGTTATTATAGTTACAAAATTATAGTTTCAGGGAGCTTAACTGTATGAAAGGATTGATTGAAATATACTATGAAAATATTCTATTTGCAGAATCCTGATAATAAAACTTCAATTGTGAACTGAATGATTAGATGGTAATTAGACACAAAAGAATCAACTGTTAATTAGTTCTCATACTATGGAAATCTCTGATCTGAACAAACAAGAAACTTGACTACCTCAAGAGATTTCACTCGTTGGAGAACGAACCGTCTGACTTTCTTTAGTCGACTAAATTTAATCTTACCAAATTTTTGCCACAGAGCAAACAGGTACTGAGATTGAAGCGCGAGTCAGATGCCTCCAGCCGTCTGCTAAAGCTAAACTCTGGCCTTCCTCACTGTAAAATAAAACATTCTGCTTAATTAAAGAGTTCAAGTGAACATCACTTAATTCTCAACAATTTGTTGTTTGTTCTCATCTTAAACAAGCGACAGGAACTTTTGGATTTAAAAGAGAAAAAAAAGCTTTACAAGTGAATCTATTTAAGTTTAGTCTGCAACAACTAGAATAGAATAAAAAGTGAACTATTTGAAAGTAGTCAGGATTTTGGGTGGTGAATGTTTAACATTTTAACATACACAGACGTTACTCCATTTCTACTCAAGCAAACCCAAAGGTTTTGAACAGTACAACAACGTCAAGTAATGACACCATGTATCTTTAATCTATGTAGTAAATACATTGCTGCTGCTGTAAGCAGAAAGTAATATAAATTTTGCATTGAATAATATTTTGGATGAGTTTAAGAATATTGTTTACCAAAATCACACAATGTAACTACACTTGTCTTGTACATGTTGCAGTAATTGGATCTTTTGAGACAATTGATTTGCATAAATTTATGTAACTACAACCTATTTTCCTGCTCCACTTACTTGGCTAGCAATTTTCCAGTTAGATTCCCAGTCTGAACTTCTGGACAATGTCTCGATTCAGTCAAATCTTCTATCCTGTATCCCCTGTATTGTATATTGTACATGCATGTTCTACTACATCCACTCTGTGATTGCTTTGCTTGCTTGCTGGTTCTCTTCATGCTTTGAATGCAGTATCTGGTTTCTCTTGCTTTAACCCGCCCAACTTGCACCTGATTGGTACGTTAGCCTTTCGATTCCCTCCCAGTGAGGCAGTGCTTCACCAAGCAAACTGTTTGTCAAACTGTTGATCTCCCTCTGAAGATGAGAAGACATGATGACTGAGTTTTAGACCTAGTAGCAGCTCATACAGCTTTTTACTATTCGGCTGTCCTAAAAGTATATATCTTTAAACTATGAATAAATACGTAAAATTTCATAATTATTCAATCCAGCGGTTATAGAAGTTTGATAATAATACAATTCAGGGATTGTTGTTTCTTAATATCAGTGTTTCTGCTACTGGAGTGAGACAGTGAGAAGACAATGAATAGGGTTAAACAAGGCTTTAGAAATAAAAATACAAAGATGATAGTTGTATTTACTGGGAAAAGACTATGACTAGTTATCAGGACAGAATGAGACCCGTTGGGTCAGTACGATCCTGAGGAGAGAACCAGTCATCTGCTCCAACAATGTATTACCCTTTAGGAACTATGTGTTGGGTTCTAGAGGTGTTCCGTTTTGTTCCACTAGGGGGAGCCTGAGACTGTCCTGAGGGTGTGGGTCGGTGCTTGCACACCTGTGTGCAATCTACTCGTTCGGAGGCGTATAAGTGGAGGAGGATGCTGACACTTCTCTGCCAGAGTGTTAGCCAGTAATGGTACAGGCCAACCTAGAAACACTCCTGCCTCGAGCAATTCTCCGATCTTGACCTCTCTTGTTTCTGTGTTACAGCTGCCCGTTCTGAACTGTGAAACCTACAGTCTCCCTGGAGACAGATTCCTCCCCGCCTGGAGTCTTACCTGTCCGTCCTCCGCCGCCGATCGAACCCTCAACCGCTGACCAACCTTTAGCTTTCAAGGTCCCCTCCTGGAACTAACACCTCCCCGGTGCAGGTATTGTGACCCCCCTCCACCAGACAGCGGACTCCCTGGAAATCTGACTAACCAGCTCTGTCCTTCCCCAGTTGCCGTGAGATCCGCCAAGTGAACCCAGGATTCATTTATCTTAATTTGTGTTTCACTGTAAATAAACCACACCAACATGACACTATGTCTGGACACAAGGACCAGGAACATCACAACATCCTTATATCAGACATTTTTCATCCTTATATGAGTGATTTAAAACTATTTTTAATTTTTTATAACATACGGCAGACTGCAAAGTTGTGCTTGAATGTAAAAGTCAATTATTTTCTTCACTTATAGAAAAGTGTAATGTTTTTATTATGAGTACGATTAACTGAGCTGAAGGAAAACAAAGAAAGATAAATAAATATTCATTGATACAGAACCAAATCAGCAAATAATAACTTATGAAACTATTAAAACCTTCAAGAATCTTATGTTGTGTAAGATATTTAAGAAAATTATACTGAAACCGCACTCATGATTTTCTTTATTTGACTATTATCTCTAAAATATGTTACTTTTTATGTTGAACACCAGACACATCTCACCTCTTCCCCACAGTTTTTTACTTAGTTCCATGACTGCAGTGGATTTTATAGGCAGTGTTAAAAGCCAGCAGAGTCTGAAGCGATGGAGGAAATTTACAGTGTTACAGAGGTGAATCATTACACTGTGTTACACGAGTTTGATTCATTTTCAACAATGGATACATCTGCAGCCATTTAGGTTAGCATGTCTTTAATATCTTCTCTTTTCACATGTTTATTGTCTAGTGTTACCTCAATTTAAATTCTACAACCATAATCAAAGTCATAAAACTATTTTATAGGTCTTAAGTGAAAATTCAATATGACTTCTATTTTTGCAAACATGCTTGTTTTTTTTCCAGCTCATGACATGACAGCAGATTTTTCTGACATTAGTAACTTTCTGACTGAGCAGAACAGCGACAGTAAGTTTCCCTCCACGAACGCTAACTTCACTGAAACGACTCCAGAAGCTGAAGACACTTTAAGGTTTGTCAAAACATTGAAAAAATGTGGATCTCATTAAAATGTCTAAAACCTTTTCCCCTCTGAATTGTAGAGTATAACTAATAACTTTCCTTTCGTGGCTAAATGAATATAATGTAAATGAACAACTTTTATTTTAATTTATTAAGTACTGTATCTTTTGTGTGCTCTAAAAACAACAATGTAAAAGAAACAAAACTTTGTTTGTTTTTTTTTCTTACAGAACGGACAAACATCAGTTGTTCCTGTTAATTCAGGAGCTGCAAAAGAAGAAGAGAGGAGCAGATCCAGTAGAGATCAATGATTAGGATTTGTGTTCAGTGTGATATTATTTACCAACAATAATGTAGCTTATTAGCAGGTGTTACATAAAACCTAAAGATAAAATGTACACTTGTTGTGACTTATAAAGCAACAATTTTACCGGCTGTACTCTGTGTTTTTCTTTCTTGTTAAAACTCTGACATGGTAAACAAACGTTGGAAGATGGTTGTGGAGAGAATCGGTTCAGCATGAGCCGTTCTGATTGTGTCTTAATGTGACTTTTACTATGAGACTTTATGAAGCTCCAGTTGTGTCCAAATCAGGCATTAAAGGGTAAAAGTAATTTGAAGAGAGGGGAAGCATATAAACAAGTCAAGTCAATAACAAATCAATGACATGATGTAATCCGCATTTTTAACTCGGATAACTTAACTTTTTTTTTTTTTTTACTGACTTAAATAATATATTTAAATTGCTGCACTGTTAAGTAGAATGAAAATGACTTTTTTGTAAATTGTCCTTAGACTACCTATTGTAAATTAGTGTTATATAAATCAAATTAATTGTATTATGAAATTGAAAGGTTTCAATTTGCCCAACAGACTGGACTGACTGAAGAAAAATGATGAGCAATGTTTTATAGGTTGATGAAAGCAAAAATTGTTTTTTTCTTTTTTGGTAACATCAAAAGTTCATTTTTGAGGTCAAACTAAAAATATATGCATTTCTTTCCAATACATTTTTCCACAAACCATAGCCTGGTGTCTAAGCAGGTGAAGGTCATCCCTTGCAATAATAAGAAGCTGTTGTCAGAAACCATGATGTTAAGTTTGACTTACGAGCAATTTTCAAAGACATAAGTCATAATATCCTCTTCGGCATAATTTACAGTACACAAAGTCTAAAAACAACATCTCTCTCTCTCTCTCTCTTTCTCTCTATCTCTGTCTTCCTCCATCCTGGGAGCTTCAGGTTCTCCTCCAGTAACTTGTCTGTGTCTAGTTCTGCACATGTCTGGACTGAGACGTCTGATGTTGTTCCTGTTTTAGCCTCTGCTCCAGTTTGGGGGTTTCGAAACAGAGAAACAGGTGTTTCCTATTGGTGGAGATGAACAAACAGGTGTTTCCTATTGGTGGAGATGAACAAACAGGTGTTTCCTATTGGTGGAGATGAACAAACAGGTGTTTCTATGTGTGATGAACAACATGTTTCCTATTGGGTGGAGATGAACAAACAGGTGTTTCCTATTGGTGGAGATGAACAAACAGGTGTTTCCTATTGGTGGAGATGAACAACAGTGTTCCTATGGGAGATAACCAGTAAGGAGGCTATGACTGTAGCAGCCAATCAGTAGGTGGGTCAAAACTCCAGCGTTTCTCTCTCTCACTGTAACAGTAACTAAACCACACATTGAAAATGTATCAGAGTAAAAGTATGAAATTAAGTTCGGAAATATAGTGAAGTAAAAGTGAAAGTTATCAAAAGTTTTCATACTCGAGGAAAGTATTAAGTACTCCAAAATATACTTAAGTAAAGTAGTGAAGTATTTTTACTTCGTTACTATACAACACTGCAGGGGGGCAATTAATTTTTTTGTCATGGGGCTCCTGGCAGCGCCTCTTCCTGTTGAAGCCTAGTGAAGCTATATAATCCTCTTAAAGCTGCAGTGGACCCTTTTTACAGCCACACGTTTTCCTTCCACTCAACTTTCTGTGACTCCATTTGGACACGGTGCTCTGTGAGCGTCCAGCTCCTTTACACATATTGTCTCCTCCTGATGTCCTCGTCTGTCTCCAGTCTGTCCATCGTCTCCATGATTCTGTCCTACAGACGATCAGGAAACGTCTGCAGCTGGTTGGACTTTATTACTTTGAGTTTTACTTTCTAAAATAACAGATAAAAACATGAAACTGTCTGATGATGTTCTAATTTCTCCTGATGGAGTCGAGTCCTGTGGTTCTTACTGACCTCTGAATGACCTTCAGAATAAAAGATCTGCAGCTTTTAGCACAAGTTTCATCTTAGAAATGAATCATATTCATCACACGCTTCAAATAAAAGGTTATAAGTCAGTTTAAACTCAGAACCTGAATAATGTTTCACAAATATTATTTACATTAATTATCATTAATAATAATTAATCACTGAATTTAACCCTTCAGCTCTCAAGTTTCTACTAAAAGTTTATTTATTTCTGCAGACATTAGTAACGTTGGACTCTACTGGTCAACATGCTGCTCTGCTTCTCTGGCCTGATTTACTGCTGGACATCAGCAGACGGCGCCTCCTGCTGGACATGATGATATGAACGTCTCCAACCTGTTGGGCTGCTACCAGCATCCTGCAGTGTTTATGTCGGGTCACAGAGCATAATAGTGTGACCTCAGTGTGACCTCAGACTGACCTCAGTGTGACCTCAGACTGACCTCAGACTGACCTCAGACTGACCTCAGTGACCTCAGACTGACCTCAGGACTAGACTGACCTCTGACTGCTCAGACTGACCTCAGTGGACTCAGACTGACCTCTGATGACTCAGTGTGACCTCAGACTGACCTCAGTGTGACCTCAGACTGACCTCAGACTAACCTCAGTGTGACCTCAGACTGACCTCTGACTGACCTCAGACTGACCTCAGTGTGACCTCAGACTGACCTCTGACTGACCTCAGACTGACCTCAGTGTGACCTCAGACTGACCTCTGACTGACCTCAGACTGACCTCAGTGTGACCTCAGACTGACCTCAGACTGACCTCAGTGTGACCTCAGACTGACCTCAGTGTGACCTCAGACTGACCTCTGACTGACCTCAGACTGACCTCAGTGTGACCTCAGACTGACCTCAGACTGACCTCAGTGTGACCTCAGACTGACCTCTGACTGACCTCAGACTGACCTCAGTGTGACCTCAGACTGACCTCAGACTAACCTCAGTGTGACCTCAGACTGACCTCTGACTGACCTCAGACTGACCTCAGTGTGACCTCAGGACTGACCTCATGACAGTGACCTCAGACTGACCTCTGTGACCTCAGACTGACCTCTGACTGACCTCAGACTGACCTCAGTGTGACCTCAGACTGACCTCAGTGTGACCTCAGTACTGACCTCAGTGTGACCTCAGACTACCTCAGTGTGACCTCAGACAGACTGATTGGTTCTGATGTTTTCTGAACGAGGAGAAATTAAATCTTGTGGAGATTTTTAAAAACTCAGTTTGTGTTTTTCATTATAAGGTTTTGAACAGTCACTCCTCCATCTGTCCACTAGGGGCAGCTCGTCTCCCTAGCAGCTCCTTTCAGGTCTTTCCTCTGCAGAAGAAGGACTCAGCATGACCCTCCTCTGCTCTGCTGCTCCGTCCCTCACACTGCAGTCATCCAGGTCCAGAGTCCTCTGGCTTTAACTGTCCCACTGTCACCAGTCCAGCTGCTGAGTTACTGCTGGGTCCAGATGAAGCAGAGAGACTGAAGCTGCAGGACTCCAGCCCCTGGAGACTGGAGTAGGAAACCCCTGGTTCAGTCTGACAGGTCAAGGTCAGAATGAGGAGATGAACTTTCTGAGGGAAGTTGTTGTTTTTCCTAATAGTTTTTAGAATTTAATTTAAACTTTTGATGCTAAAATAAATTAGATAAAATAGCAAAGCTGAATATTGTCTTATTTTGTGATTTCCAGGCTGTGAACCTGCAGTGTTTGTCCACCAGGAGGCAGCAGAGCCTGAATCACCTGTAGAAATTTCATCCTTTCATCTTTTCATCCTGCTGAACTTCAGGAACGTTGGAAACATTTGAAATGTTCTAAAAGCTTCATGATGATAAATGATGTTTGTCTCTGGATCCCATCAGGCAGCAGGTTTATTGATCGATTATTGATCCTCTGGTTGATCAGACATGATGCCTGTAACTCACTGATGGTTGGAGGTGAAACATGAAGGAGCCATAAAGCTGCAGCTGGAGCTCAGAGGAACCAACTGGATCCAAACCAGTGAAAGACTCCAGTCTGATCCAGGCAGAGTCACTGGGAGAACTGGAGTCACTGGGACTGGACAGATGTTCTTCATCATCATCACCACCATCATCACCATCATCATCATCATCATCATCATCACCATCATCATCATCACATCATCATCATCATCATCATCATCACATCACCATCACCATCATCACATCATCACACCATCACCATCATCATCATCATCATCATCATCATCGTCATCATCATCATCATCATCATCACCATCATCATCACGTCATCATCATCATCACCATCACCATCATCATCATCACCATCACCATCATCGTCATCATCACCATCATCATCTCATCATCATCATCATCATCATCTGATCTCATGTTTCATTATTTGTTTCTAACATGTTTTATGCTAACTTAGCATCACTGCTAACCGTTAGCCTTCCTGTTAGCAGGAGCTTCAGATGAAGCTTCTTCTCTCCAACCAGACGTCACATGATCGATGACATCACTTCCTGGACAAACCTGCTGCTGTTCTACCTGCTGAACTGCTTCCATTGATAAAACAATTCACCTATTTAAATATATTTTTACCCAGAAGTTAAAACATAAATAAACTGAACTATGTTACGTTGAATTTTTCTTCATATAGACATAAATAAACAGCAGCTCTGCTGTTGGGTTTCATGTTCAATGACTACAGAGAAAGTTTAAAATATTTTAACTTCTAATCATCTTTTATTATGATTCAGTTTTGCAGAAATTTAGATTTTCAGCTGTTTGATTTTCTTTTTTTCATTTTCAAATCAAACATTTCCATAAATATCTTGGTGCCATTCAGAAACATTAGCAGAGAACCAGAGGAAACACCAGAGCTGAGCTGCATAGGAACACATCAGGTCTGACCTTTGACCTTTGACATGCCATTTAGTTCTGTACTGAACCTCTGGAACCAGAAACTGAACATCTGGACTCAGACTCAGATAAACGGATTTTACAGATAAAATCACTTCCTGCTGCTGTTTGGACTGGATTTTATTCAGGATATCAGAGTAAAGAGGCTGAATACAGATGCATGCCGCACTTTTCAGATCATTTATTTATAAAAACATTTTTGAATCCATTGTTTTCCTTCCACTTCCACCAAGCACTTTGAGATTTTTATTAATGAAAAGTGCATTATAAATTAAATTGATTATTATTATTATTATTATTATTATTATTATTATTATTATACTTAATGAAACATGAAATTATTAAAAAAAGTAGATCATTTTTCAGCAGCTGGATTTTGTGATTATTAATTTATAATCTTTATTTTAATGGGACATTTCACACATTTACAATAAAAACACATTTTCAAAAACTTTGTTCTTGGTGTTTATTTTTAATATAACAAATTAAAACAAACATGTTCATGTTGACGAATCAGAATTAGTCAGTAAATAAAACCTGAATCAGGTTAGCATGATTAGGTTAGCATGATTCAGGTTAGCATGTTTCAGGTTAGCATGTTTTAGCATCTGCAGAGCTGATGATGTCACCAACCTGCAGATTATCTTCAGTTTAAAACCTGTTTTCCTTTGATCTGAATGAGAAACCAGAACCAACCGAACCAACCGGACCAACCGGACCAACTGGACCAACCGGACCAACTGGACCAACTGGACCAACTGGACTTCATTATGACAGAAATAAACCTCACATAGCATTTAGCTGATATTCTGACTGCACAGACACTGAATTTAGCATTGACTGCAGTTTATTTCAGATTTTCTCCATAGAATCAACAAACATCCTGCAGGTTCTGCTCTGGTTTCTCACACTGAGGGATTTTTTTGTTTTAACAAGTTTGTTCTGCGGTTTTGGTTTAGTTTTTCTCACCTGCTGCTGTAAATAAAAGTTTCCACTTCTGAGCCACAGACAGAAACAGGAACATCATGTTTGTTAGCAACAAGCTGCAGAACCGCAGGTTTCACAGCTTAAACTGGTTAAAATGGTTAAACTGGTTCAACAGGCTGCTGAGGTTTTAACAGTTCAGACATTTAAAACAAAAACAGTTACTGGAAACATGAGACTGAGACATTAAATACATTCATTTGGTTCTACAGACATAAACTAATTCACCAGGAGTTGATGGTTCTGTGCTTTAACTAGGCCGATGGAGGTTCCTGCTGCAGCTGGATGATTATCTCAGGGTGGAATAAACAACTTTTGGTTCTGGATTGTAATCTGAAAAGAAAAACATGAAATAAAATCATAAATAAACCCAAACTGAACCTGAACTGGTTTGGTTTATTAGGAGAATCAACAGGAATGGAAACAATTCTGAGGTTATGGGTTTGGACTGAAATGACTATATAAAGTAAATACATCAATTTAATTTAAGCATCAAAGAAACAACATGTTATCACTTTGCACCACATAAATAAATAAACATAATCTATGATCCAACCTCATTATGTTTTGTAGCTTTATATCTGTAAATCTGTAGATTTTTCAGAATAACTGGTTCTTTTCTTTATTTGTTTATTTTCAAGGTTTTGCTTGATGTTGCTTCAGTTTTACTTTAAAACATTTATTATAATAAAAGCAGAAATCTGGTGTACAATGCTTATATTTTGTAGCATAAAGCAGCAGGCTTCATAAATTTGTACAAAAATAATTAGTTTTCTGCCTGTCAGAGGAATCCAGTTTTATTCAACATCAGTGTTTTGTTTTTGTTTTCTACCTCAGATTATAGATCCGAATACGATTTGTGCTCAGTTATGTATTTAAGACGTTTTACCTCTTTTCCTGGTTTCTCTGATGATTATCTGCCCATAACTGACTTCATCTGTCATCACCGTGGAAACGACTGCAGACGGATTGTTTTCTGAATGACAATCAGAGATTAAAATACACAATTTACATGATCAACATCAACTCACTGTGGTAAATATATTTATATGTTAATAAATCCACAACATTAGTCCAAGAAAAGTCTCTGAGTCAATCAATCCATCAATCAGATTTTATTTGTGTTTTACATTTCAGGTCAACATGTTTTACATCATGAAACACAAAAATACACAATTGAAGCATTAAATTTTTCCATTTGCCATAATTACACATATAAAATGTTGATCAATGTTCCATTCATGATGTTTCAGTTTGTTTATTAAAGGCTCTCAGTGTTTCGGATGTTTTACAGTTTTACAGAAGTTTGTTCCAGATCTGAGATGCATAGAAGCTGAAAATGACAAACGTGGTTATTAAAAGGCAGATATAGAAATAAATGGCACAGAATCACAGCGTTGGACACAACGAGAGTTAATTAAAGGAAGAACTTTTCATTTTAATTAAGATATTTTTACAATAAAACATTATTATAATAATATTTTTATCTCCTGCTTCACAATTTAAAGTGTTTGAACTTCTACTTATTGTTCTTTTTTTTTAGAATTAATTGAATATTAATTAAATTAAAGCTAATTTAATCTCATTACTGGTTCTGAAACAAACATATTTATACTTATTTTTAAGATACTTTCATTATTTTATTAGTCATTTGTTCTACTTCTAGTTTTCCTCTTTTCCTTTTTTTTCTTTTTTACTATCTCATCAGATATAAAATCCAAGGATTTCTTAATCTCCTCAAACTTTTCCTCTGTTATCGATCAGCTTTGCTTTGTTTTTCTTTTCAACATTTCTGTTTAATCTGAACAAGTTGATTGAATTTGGATAGTTATTTTTGGTCATTCTTCCATTTTTATTAGTTGGTAGTTTAACTGAGTTTTACCAGATCATTGAGTTTGTTGTATAAAGTATTTTAACTGAATTATTTTAATAAGTTAATATATTTTTGGAAACAGGTGGGTTTTCTCTCGGGTACTCCGGTTTCCTCCCACAGTCCAAAAACATGACTGTCAGGTTAATTGGTCTGTCTAAATTGCCCCTAGGTGTGTGTGTGTGTGTGCCTGGTTGTTTGTCCTGTGTGTGTCTCTGTGTTGCCCTGCGACAGACTGGCGACCTGTCCAGGGTGACCCCTGACCCCGCCTCTCGCCTGGAACGCCAGCTGGAGATAGGCACCAGCACCTCCCGACCCCATCAAGGGACAAGGGTGTAAGAAAATGGATGGATGGATGGATTTTTGGAAACATGTTTATTCTGTTTATATGAGCAGAAGCTGCTGTTGGAGAGAGACTCCAGTGAAGTCATGTATCATGTACCAATCATAAAACAATAATTAAAAATATTTGGTCATTATTTTCTGCTAATCAGATGTTGCAGCGACTTGATAAGATTTTTATTAAGTTGTTAACTGTTTTAATAAATTACCAAACTAACCTCAGTACTGAAAACCAGAAGGAAACTTGATGCTGTGGTGAAAGTTCAGCTTTAGTATAACGACCCTAAACATGCAGTTTTATTTACTGTGACATATTTAAAATATGTTGTTGTAATTAAGATTATTCTAAGATCTTTAGATGTTAAATTTGCTGTTGGACGTTTCTCCTCTTTCCCTTCAGCTCTAGAAGTGATAGAATATTTAAGGTTCAGACATCAGAGTTATTATTTATGATGATGATGATTATAACAGTCATTAATAACATTGATCTCTGGTTTGCATATGAACCATTAATTTACATGAAGATAATCATCTGATGCTCCATCACTATAACTGAGAAACTTTAACAAAAAGCAACCAGAAGGTCTTTGGTCTCATTCACACGGAAATCCTACAAACAACCAAAATAATCCAAAAATCCACTTAATGCCATTTTATTACCTTCAGTTGTTATGAAAATGAAAGGATATAAAATGACTTATTTGAAGCCTTGAAATTGGCCTCTGTCTCTTTAAGAAGCTCCTAATCTTCCCAACACTTTGCCTTCAGCTCATCATCACAACGATGCTCCTCCTTGATGCCTTTTACCAGGTTTCTCTGAGCAGCAGCTCCTGTAACGAGCTCAGCAGATCCAGCAGTTCAGCTAATTGCTGCTGGCTAGTCTGAAGGAGCCGAGGGGGGAGGAGCTTGATTTAAAGGCGGAGCTTCGTCCACCCAGGCATTTAGCACAGCTGAATGGTTTCCATGGAGATTATTAAGGAATCATGGAAATAATTCAGATATGTTTTTGATGAAGGAATAACTTTATAATATGATGTAAAGCTAAAAAAATGATTTTATGTGATACTGGCCCTTTAAATGTTGTGCAGACTTTGGTTCAGGACTGAAGTCGACTTTAAGACTTTTCTGTTTATTTAAAACTCATATTTCTATGGCTAAGCAGCAAAAGCATCACTCTGGGTCAACCTATGGTTAAAGTTTGAAATATCTGAGGGAATCATGATGCAATATGGATTAAATTCTCCATCTCATTATCAGAGTCATTTTCCTCTGTTTCCAAAAGAAACACATTCAATCAGAGACGATGGAAGGAAACATAACCCCATCACATCATCTCATCATCCCACATTTTCCCATCCAGTTTGTGATTTACAGATCAGAACCTTTGATTGGAAACGACATGAGACTCTTTCAGGCACCGTTTGGTCTGAAGACAAAGTTTATAAAATAAACCTCTGATCATTTCCTGCCTTATGAAGATCATGAGGCGTCTGTCAGTTCAGTGGTTCTCTTGTTTCTCCCATTTATTGTTTCGCTCCGGTTCAAAAACTACAACAAACAAATGGTGGTAAAACACCAACGACCAGTTTAATGATGTTAGAGGCGTTTATGTCTAAACTAGAGTCTATTGGATGCAGCAGCTTCTCTCTGTCCTTCGTCTCCCTCTGGTTCCCCTCAGGTAGAGACTCTTTCTGAACCTGAAGACCTGAAAGTCCTCATGTCTTTAAACTCCTCCTGTTCCGTTACATCAGTGGAAACAGACCATTAACAGGCCACAGAGCCCAGTAGGCGGCTGTGTTGCTGCCTACTGGGTTACCTGTTAAAACTACTAAAACCAGTAAACTTCATAAACACTCAAAGACGTTGATATTTTCTGAATGGTTTCTTGTTGCTGCAGTAACACAGACCTGAGTCTGTCAGGTACTCAGGAGTGCCAGGGTTTGTGGAGAGCCTGGTAACATGTCTGACTCTCTGCAGCGGAAACCACAATGCATTTCACCTTTGTTTACTCAATGTCACACGTTCACATCAAAGTCAGACACAAACAGTTTCTCAAGATCGAACGGAATCAACAGCTACGAACTCAGAACCACAGAGACCAAACGGAGCAGCTCTGGGTTGGAGCCTGATGAGAAACTGCTGCCGTCCTCATCGCGTGAGAAGGTCACATGACTAACCGCCGAGCAGAGCAACGACGACGAGACGAAATAAATAACTCAGAGAGAAAATCTGAAGTCTTTTCTCCTCTGTCCAGTTTCACTCTGACCTATAAACTTCTGGTTCTGGTCGGGTTCATTGTGTCTCCACTGCTGGTGATTCTCACCATGTGGATTCACTCTGTGAACTCGACTCCATTTTGAGAACATTTGTCACTGTCCTGTTTCATCATGATGCCCTCAGTTTCTCCAGAGTCTCAGTATGATCCTCTGATCCTGCGTGTTCCTGTCCATCACAGTCATTAAAGACGGTTGGACCTCAAGTTTGACCAGCTGTCTGGTCATGGACTGAACATGGAGGCTCAGATGTTTGAGGAGTTTATAAGAACTAAAGCTAAAAACAATCAACAGTCGGCTGTCAGTCACATTGATTGGAGGTAAAACCAGCTTTTACCAGAAGTTGTTTCAGAAAAGGAACCAGGAAGGATCTGCAGATGGAGATGAATCTGTCTGAGGTTAAATCTGAAGAACCAGTTAAAGCCAAAGTCCTAATCCAGAAGATCCCAGAGGAACCATGTTTTAACCTCATCGCTGCTGTAAAGGTCAGAGGTCTTTACTCAACAGTAAGGAAGACAGACTGAGGTTAAAACTGCCTCCATTACAGAGTTCAAAGGTCAGAGCCACTGCTGACCCAACTGAACACAAAGATCTGTCTCATTTTTAACAACAATCATCCTGATGATCCCAAACATGTCTGAGGAAACGTTTTGTGTCCTGATGAGACCAAAGTGGATCCAACTGGATCGTCTGCATCCAGTTAGATCTGTTATAAAACCAAGACGTCATTTCAGAACCAGAACAATGAGACGTTTCTCTGAATCTGACAGAACCAGAGCTTCACTACACAGACCTGATAAACCAATCAGAATCAGGCTGAGGCCTGTTGGTAAAAACTCATATCCACCAGTCGGTCTGTGTCTACTGTTTCCATACGGTTAATGGCTTTGAGTCTAAACTGTGAGATGAAGCCAGGAAACAACAATAAAGACAAAAACAACAAATGGTTCTGGGCGTAGATGGGTAGTGATGATTAACCCTTTGGGAGACGATGGTGCCACAAGTTTCCAAAAGGTTCATAGTTTGAACATTGAGCAGAAGAAGCTGCTGCATCAAACAGGCTGGAAAACACAGCAGGATGAATCCGACCCATCAGGCTGTCAGAGCTGCTCATCTCACATTTATCACTACATCAGTATTTCACCTTTACTACCTGATTGTGTGACTGATTTAAAACTCAGCGTCTGTTTAGTGTCAGTTCTGCTCGGTTTACAGCTACAGACTCAGAGTCTCTCTGCTTCACAGCAGCTGATCAGACATGGATCCTATCAGACTCTGAGTTCATGATGAGGAAAACGCAGCACGTTGTCAGTAAAACAGTGAATATTCTGAAGGATTGATGCAGGAAGTAAAAGACGTCCTGCAGTCATGAGGTAAAAACTGATGCTGCTTGGATACAAACGTTACAAAAACCTAATGACACTTTATGACTACAGTCATAACCATCAGAGTCATTAATGATCATGATGAACCTCAAGTTGCAGTAATTTTACTATGTAATGATCTAATCTACAGAAAGTGAATAACTTCTGGTTATTTTCCAGCTCCAGTCGCTCAACAACAAATTCACCAGAATCTATAATTACAGAGTCTATTTTTAAAATGTTGTCCTGGAGTCTTAGACTTAGTTTGACAATGTCTGAATGACTTGGGTCAGACATAAAGTATTTATAGCAATCTGAGCCCAGAAGCCACAAACATAAATTGTGCAGTTAAAGGTTTATTTTATATAATAACATGTAAAGTGTTAAAATTGCGTCACACACTCAGTATCTCCCTCCTAATGGAGGAAAAACATTCAGACTCTGACATTTTGTCCACATTCAGTCCTATTGTAGTTATAGATCTACTGACATAAGCAGGTAATCAGCAGTTAAACCCAAAGGTATTTAATTAAATCATAACATTAAACCAGTTTTACTAACTGATTCTTGTCCTCAGGTGAATCGACTCACAGCTTGTGAACCTTCAGCTGAAACACAGAAACAGGAAACTGGACGACCGCAGAGTCTGTTAGACCCAGTTAGCAGAAAAACCACAACCTGCTGCAGACGGTTCAACACAGAGAAGCTTTTACTGTACAGAACATGAATGTACGAACAACACAAAATATAATAGAACGAGCAACACCACTAAATGTCCCAATGGTTTGAAAACAGATCCAATTAGAGCTGAAACGTCATTTTAAGACAGTAATTTAGTTAATTTTAAATGATTAAATTTAGATAAAAGGTCAATGTGATATGATATTCATGCAAATTAATTCAAAATATTGACATCAATAAATTTATATTTTATGTTCAAATAGTTTAAATGGTAAAACTTATTTGTTGTTGTATGTGAAAAACACATTGTAAGGGATTAGTTATAATTCATTACATATTGTCTTATAATGGTAATAAAATTTCTGAAAATTCTAATTTATTTAGCTTCTATCAGTCCATAGTCTGTGCACCAGAAAACTAACAAATACAAAAATATAATTTTACCTCCGTTTGGTTTGTCCTTCTGTCGTTTCCTCTGTAATATCTGAACATCACTGTAAGTTATGTTTTCCTCTCCATCTTCCTGATTATCTGGAAAAAATTAAAATGTAATATAGCAATATGTTGTTAAAAAATTACAGAATATAAAAATGTTTGCAATTATGAATTTAAAAATAAAAACTCACACCTAAATAATTAATATACATTGATCTCACCTTCATATTTCCTCTTAATGTGACGTTTGACCAGTAAAACCAGTAGAACCAGCACAAAAACCAGCATGATAGAGACAAGAGACCCATAGAGGAGAAACTGGGAGGAGTGGTTGATGGTTGCTCAAAATATAAGTTATGTCTTTAAAATAATTTAAAAGTTTGAACTGATTGAAAACAAGTTAATATTTCAGTCCTTGACCTTGACAGAGATCCAGCTGGATGGAGACTCTCCCTGACCGCTGATGCTGCACTTATAGTGACCTTCATCAGATTTCTTCACCTGGTTAATGATCAGGTTTCCAGTAGTTTCATACCAATGAAGGATCCATTTTTATAGAAAGCAGCTGGGAGGTTGGAGAAAGTCTGATCATGGCATCGTAACGTGACGTCATGTCCCTCCATCACAGGGAGGACAGGACTCTGCAGGATCACTGATCCACCTCAACACAGAGACAAACTACAGCATCTCATCCATTTACACACAGCAACACTAACTCCACAGTCTGATCTTACCAGAGACAGAGAGCTGGATGCTGCTGCTGCTGCTGATGGAGGAGGATCCAGACTCACACCAGTAAACACCAGAGTCATGTTCACTGATGCTGCTGGTTTTACAGGTAGATCCGTTTTTTTCTCCACCATCCATCTCCACATGGCTTCCTGGTTCCTTTGCTTGTGTTTCTCCTCACAGTCCATCCAGCTGAGATGTTTCCATCCTCACAGATCAGAGTCACTGATTCGTCCTTAAAGAACTGAGATCTGCTGGGACTCAGAGTCAGACGAACTGGGAGAACTGGAGTTAAAATGATCATGAGATCAGATGTGGAGAAAATAAATTTTAACTCTTTAAATCTGATATTTCAAAACAAATCTTTGAAAATGTTACATTTCTTACAAGAGATGTTTTACCAACCTTTAACCCCAGTAGAGCAGAGCAATGAGGCCAGAACTAAAAAAAACATGTAAATATTTAGATCAGAAATTTAAACTCTTTATAATCTGACTATCTTAGAAGTCAATGGGAATAATTATAAATCTAAATTCTTATATATTATTTTACGTTTTGACTCCAAACTCTAAATAAACCCATAATAACCATGAACCCATGATAAGTTAACAGATGTTTGTACTCACAGAGTGAAGCTGGTAGAGACGTTGGTCTCATCGTTGCTCTGACTGATCTGAAGCTTCAGCTCAGCTGGTTTTACTGAGCTGAACCCGCCTCCTTCCTCCACATCACATGGTCAGAGCAGCAGAGACACTTTCACTGGATTCAGCTCAGACACGTCAAACTACGTTTACAAAACCACGACAAGCAGGAAAATATGACTTTATATTCAAATTTAAAGGTGTGAAAATATTCTACATAAATGATTTACTACATAAGTACAACTGGACAAAGGATGTTGGACTTGGAGATGTTATAGCAGAGGATCAGAGGAAGAAACAGAAGCTAATGGATGTAGAGAAGGAGGAGATGGAGGGAAAGAGGACAGAGGATATATGGAGAATGAGGATCTGCTGTGGCGCCACCTGGTGGGAGCTGATGGAAAAGTGGACAGGAAGGTAATGTGGGTAACAGAAAAAAATAACCTTCACTGTGGATTATATGAACATTAACTAGGATACCATCAATATTTAAGTATATATAAATTATTCTTGTTTAGAGGGTATTTTCACCAGTGATCCTGTCATTTACTGATGCAGTACAAGACTGTGGCATAGTAGCTGTCACAGTTACTATGATGCTAAGAAAAATAAATAAATCAGGTTTTTAAAAAAATATAGAGCGAAGGAGAGAAGAAGACAAGAGTGTTAATTTATAGCCAAGTTTTTCTCCAAGAGAGGTGAGTAGAGTGTGTGAGATTATGGTAACAGTTTATTTGAAGGGGGGTGAATAAGACTGTCATGACACTGTCATAAACATGAATAAACCATGAATATTTATGACTGTTGTCATAAAGCGTCATTCAGTAAATTATTACACTTTGAATTCAAAGTTGACATTATAAATATAAACAAACAGATATAAATTTGTTAAAAAAGTATTACTGATTGCACTTTAAAAATGAGGTAACTTTATGTTATTAAAGGTAAAGTTTAATCAGTAATGACCTATTGGTTAATGTCAAGTTGTCATAACAAAGACATTTTGGATACCACCATTAGTTTGCTGTGTTTTATAATTATAAAACGTGTTTATTTGGTGTAGAAAACTGAAAATCGATTATTGTTTATGTCTGTTAAGGCTCAGATGGAACGGCACTGAACGCAGCTCTTTAAACCATTCAGACACAATAGAGACACAATCAGATGACTGATTACGATAATAACTCAGAAATAGTCCAAATAGTTTAGATGTATTTTTATTTCTTTAATTATGGAAAGTTGATTACGGTGCATTTCTATACTAAAGAAAAAGATATAAAACATTTGATATTTCACAATGAGATATTAACGTTCATGGAAAAACCTTAGAGAACCTTCTATTAAAGCAGAAAGTACGGCGGCCCCATAAGAAAGGCTTACAATATTAAATTATGCCGAATGAACGGATCAGCAGATTGTTGCAAGTGAACTAAAAATCTTTGTGAGGGAATGAAAAGGAAAAAAATATATTTTACTAGTCATCAGTATTGGACCAAAGAAAGCAAGGCAGCTGTAAGCCTTTAAAATTATGATGCCTTTTATGGGTCAAATAGACTCAAAAATTTGTAATAGCAACTGCAGGGGGGGAACAAATGTTTTGATTCCTGGTGGCGCCCCTGTTGGCGATGATCTGTTCATGCTGTTCCAACAGGCCACAGAACAGAACATCAGTGTTCTGCATAACAAACTGCACAAATCAGGAGAATATGGACATTTGCACTGCCTAGTTTGTCAGACAAGCATGTAGCTTAATACAAAGCAAATTAATGCTTCATTTGAAGCAAACAGCATCATTCGGAGGAGCCATGTTGTGACGACTTCCTGAAGGCGGAGTTTCAGAAAGAGCAGGAGATTTTAAAGAGACAGAGGCCCAATTTTCAGGAGTTAAATTACAGTCAAAGTTCTTTTAAGTTATATTTTATGAGAACTGAAGGTAACATAGTTACTTGATTGGGCTATAAAATGATACTATGTGTTTAGAGAACACATAAAACTATCCTTTAATGCAAAGTAAATACTGATGCAAAAGGTATATTTTAACAGTGAAATGCATTTTCAGCCTGTCAGATAAACAAGAACATGGAATGTGACTAAATGGTTGTTAAATATGATTATTGCACTGAAATGAAACCAAGAAATGATCCAAGTGTCAAATAAACAAAAAGAATATCGAGAAAAACCCATGAAAACCATAAACTTTTAGACTTCATATATTTTCTATCTTCTTTCCTCCGAGTCTCATTATTTTCTGTGCCAAAGTCGGTTAAGTTACTGGAGACCAGTGTGTGTGTGATGTGTGCTTGATGTTTGTCCTGGTAGCTTGAAGGAAAAGTACAGCGACTCGCTGTGCAGAGCTAACATGTCACAGCTTGAACAGACCCAAACTGAACTGCAGGAGTCGCTGTTCTGAAGGAATGAACTGAGATCTGGTGAACGGATCACTGATCCGAGAGACTCGGTTCAGTCAGATGAACAGTTCTTCTCTTCGTCCTTCAGCTCCTCCTTCTTCCGTGTTTCGGTCGCAGCTCGTGGATTATTGGTGTTTCCGGATGTTTGGTGTTTTATTGTTTAGTGGCTCAACAAAGTGAAAATATTATAAGGTTTAATGTTTAAAGTGAATCTTCTGGTGTTTTGTTGTCGCGATAAGAGAAATACGTGAAACTGTGACGGTGGATGGAAACACGGAAATGGATTCACTATCAGCTACTTCACTGTTTTCGGCCCTGAACTTCATCATCATCTTCGTCTCATCTGTGTCTACAGGCGAGTTTCTGGAGGAAAACTTAAGATCCAGAGTTATTTTGATCTGAGATACAGTGATAGATAAAGTCCTGCTATCCACAGAGACTCGTGTTCACATAATGATGATAATCATTGTTTATGGTCCCAGTTTCACTGGTTCACAGGACAACAGACTAGATGATCATGCAGAGACACCAGGATCTGGATCGTCTCAGTAATGAATGTTGAAGAGTTAAAGACCGTTAGAGATCCAGACGGTCGGTTTCTATGTTTCCTCCTCCTTCAGGGCCGGAGCTGAATCTGTGATCTCTGATCTCTGAAGGGCTCAGACCCTGAAATGAGCAATAATTCAATATTTATCAGTGACTCTTTACTTGGTGATGGAAACTGAGGCTCACCAAGTCAACCAGTTTACATTAAAGGGAAAAATCAGATAATATCTAATGAATAAAATCTAATATAGAAATAGGACTCGACCTGTATGGGCTGTGTGAATAAAAGCTATTTTAGGCTGTTTTCACATGTTCTCTTTGTTTCATGCAAACCCTTAAAAACATCAAAAAGGTCAGATTTTAAAGAGGAAACTGACCTTTATAAACAAGATAGTTTTATTTGCTGTGGAAGAATCATTTGATGGAGCTTATTACTGTTATTTGTTTTGGTACCATTTTCTGATCAGTACTTATTTTCTCATGACCATCAAACATGAACTAAAACTGGTTTGGGCACCAATAGGATTATTTTACATTAGAAAAAGAATCAAGAGTGAATCTTCATGATAGAAACAGGACAAAATTGTGTCTTTATGAAACCTTCAAAACGAAATCGGAAGCTTTGGGATGTATCTTACTTCTGACAGAGTGAAAGAATTACATAATAATAGTCTTTACCACCTGTGTAAACTTTGCTGCTTAATGTTATAGCACATAAGTTTTATAATATGTGTTGCATTGTTTCGTTTCTAATATAGGCTCTTGTGTCAGATAATCTAAGTCAATGTTAAAGAATAATTAATGTTTTTAGATTTACAGAATCTCAGTTATCCTTCATATCGGGGCTGAACCCGTATTACACCAAACACTGTAGCTAATATTAGCTGGTTTCTCGCCAGTGGACATAAATACAGTAAAGTAATATTCTAATCACAATATATTCACAATAATATGTCCATCTTACTTGTGAAATGTTGTCTGTGGAGCCTCACATCAATAATCCATCGATCAGAACCACAATATCCCTCAGTGCTGAAACATCTTCTGTTGTTTTGATTGAGTAAAGTAGGAGGGACTACCGCTCCAAGATGGCCGCCGTGTTTCCTGGAGCAGCCAATGTCGGGTCAACTCTTATGTTTATGTTGATTCTATGTCAGGTATCACTCACTAAGCATTCTGGGATTTGTAGTCCTTTCTGCTCTATGAATGGATGGATACCTTGATGTTACTTTGTAGCCTCACTGTTCTGATGTTAAAGGAAGAAACTTATTCTCCTCTTTAGGTTTCTTTGGTAATCAGTACAGCTGAACAAATGACCTTTAACCTCTCTGCTCTGTTTCCTCTCCTACAGATCAGACAAACATCACAGCTGAACCTGGACATAACGCATCTCTACCATGCAGATCTCCTGATAATAAACCTGTTATAGTGGTTGAGTGGATCAGACCTGATCTGGGGTCAGAATATGTTCTTCTCTACAGAAATAGGAAGATTAACACAGAAAACCAGCATGTGATGTTTAGGGACCGAGTGGATCTGCAGGACAGACAGATGAAGGATGGAAACGTGTCTCTGGTTCTGAGCAACGTGACGACTGATGATAGAGGAGCTTATGAATGTCGGGTCGTTCAAACAAACAGCAGAACAGAGACAGTTTTCATTATCAACCTGGATGTTCTTCCTCCTCCAGGTGAGTTAATGTCTACCTGGGTAAAACTCCTGAAGGGATCAACCTTCATCTCCTCAGAGCTTCAGTTTCCAAGCTCTGCCTCAATCCCCTGTTCAGCTCCTTCAGACTAGCCAGCAGCAACTAGCAACCAGCTGGTGGATCTGCTGAGCTCATTATGAGAGCAACTTCTCAGAGCAACGGTGGTAAAACTGTTAGAGTTAATAGAGGAGCCATGTTGTGACGACTTCCTGAAGGCGGAGTTTCAGAAAGAGCAGGAGTTTTTAAAGAGACAGAGGCCCAATTTGAAGGAGTTAAATTACAGTCAAAGTTCTTTTAAGTTATATTTTATGAGAACTGAAGGTAACACAGTTACTTGATTTAGGCTATAAAATGATACTATGTGTTTAGAAAATACATAAAACTATCCTATAATGCAAAGTAAATAATGATGCAAAAGGTATATTTTAACTGTGAAATGCATTTTCAGCCTGTCAGATAAACAAGAACATGGAATGTGACTAAATGGTTGTTAAATATGATTATTGCACTGAAATGAAACCAAGAAATGATCCAAGTGTCAAATAAACAAAAAGAATATCGAGAAAAACCCATGAAAACCATAAACTTTTAGACTTCATATATTTTCTATCTTCTTTCCTCCGAGTCTCATTATTTTCTGTGCCAAAGTCGGTTAAGTTACTGGAGACCAGTGTGTGTGTGATGTGTGTATTTAATGTGTGTGATGTGTGCTTGATGTTTGTCCTGGTAGCTTGAAGGAAAAGTACAGCGACTCGCTGTGCAGAGCAACATGTCACAGCTTGAACAGACCCAAACTGAACTGCAGGAGTCGCTGTTCTGAAGGAATGAACTGAGATCTGGTGAACGGATCACTGATCCGAGAGACTCGGTTCAGTCAGATGAACAGTTCTTCTCTTCGTCCTTCAGCTCCTCCTTCTTCCGTGTTTCGGTCGCAGCTCGTGGATTATCGGTGTTTCCGGATGTTTGGTGTTTTATTGTTTAGTGGCTCAACAAAGTGAAAATATTATAAGGTTTAATGTTTAAAGTGAATCTTCTGGTTTTTGTTGTCGCGATAAGAGAAATACGTGAAACTGTGACGGTGGATGGAAACACGGAAATGGATTCACTATCAGCTACTTCACTGTTTTCGGCCCTGAACTTCATCATCATCTTCGTCTCATCTGTGTCTACAGGCGAGTTTCTGGAGGAAAACTTAAGATCCAGAGTTATTTTGATCTGAGATGCAGTGATAGATAAAGTCCTGCTATCCACAGAGACTCGTGTTCACATAATGATGATAATCATTGTTTATGGTCCCAGTTTCACTGGTTCACAGGACAACAGACTAGATGATCATGCAGAGACACCAGGATCTGGATCGTCTCAGTAATGAATGTTGAAGAGTTAAAGACCTTAGAGATCCAGACGGTCGGTTTCTATGTTTCCTCCTCCTTCAGGGCCGGAGCTGAATCTGTGATCTCTGATCTCTGAAGGGCTCAGACCCTGAAATGAGCAATAATTCAATATTTATCAGTGACTCTTTACTTGGTGATGGAAACTGAGGCTCACCAAGTCAACCAGTTTACATTAAAGGGAAAAATCAGATAATATCTAATGAATAAAATCTAATATAGAAATAGGACTCGACCTGTATGGGCTGTGTGAATAAAAGCTATTTTAGGCTGTTTTCACATGTTCTCTTTGTTTCATGCAAACCCTTAAAAACATCAAAAAGGTCAGATTTTAAAGAGGAAACTGACCTTTATAAACAAGATAGTTTTATTTGCTGTGGAAGAATCATTTGATGGAGCTTATTACTGTTATTTGTTTTGGTACCATTTTCTGATCAGTACTTATTTTCTCATGACCATCAAACATGAACTAAAACTGGTTTGGGCACCAATAGGATTATTTTACATTAGAAAAAGAATCAAGAGTGAATCTTCATGATAGAAACAGGACAAAATTGTGTCTTTATGAAACCTTCAAAACGAAATCGGAAGCTTTGGGATGTATCTTACTTCTGACAGAGTGAAAGAATTACATAATAATAGTCTTTACCACCTGTGTAAACTTTGCTGCTTAATGTTATAGCACATAAGTTTTATAATATGTGTTGCATTGTTTCGTTTCTAATATAGGCTCTTGTGTCAGATAATCTAAGTCAATGTTAGAGAATAATTAATGTTTTTAGATTTACAGAATCTCAGTTATCCTTCATATCGGGGCTGAACCCGTATTACACCAAACACTGTAGCTAATATTAGCTGGTTTCTCGCCAGTGGACATAAATACAGTAAAGTAATATTCTAATCACAATATATTCACAATAATGTGTCCATCTTACTTGTGAAATGTTGTCTGTGGAGCCTCACATCAATAATCCATCGATCAGAACCACAATATCCCTCAGTGCTGAAACATCTTCTGTTGTTTTGATTGAGTAAAGTAGGAGGGACTACCGCTCCAAGATGGCCGCCGTGTTTCCTGGAGCAGCCAATGTCGGGTCAACTCTTATGTTTATGTTGATTCTATGTCAGGTATCACTCACTAAGCATTCTGGGATTTGTAGTCCTTTCTGCTCTATGAATGGATGGATACCTTGATGTTACTTTGTAGCCTCACTGTTCTGATGTTAAAGGAAGAAACTTATTCTCCTCTTTAGGTTTCTTTGGTAAATCAAACAGCTGAATGAATGACCTTTAACCTCTCTGCTCTGCTTCCTCTCCTACAGATCAGACAAACATCACAGCTGAACCTGGACATGACGCATCTCTACCCTGCAGATCTCCTGATAATAAACCTGTTATAGTGGTTGAGTGGATCAGACCTGATCTGGGGTCAGAATATGTTCTCTGTACAGAGACGATCAGCTTGATCTAGAAAACCAGCATCCATCTTTTAAAGACCGAGTGGATCTGCAGGACAGATGGATGAAGGATGGAAACGTGTCTCTGGCTCTGAGGAACGTGACGACTGACGACAGAGGAGCTTATGAGTGTCAAGTCATTCAGACAAACAGCCCGAGGAAAACCGTCGGCATCATCAACCTGGATGTAAAAACTCCTTCAGGTGAGTAAAAATGTTAATTTGTCTCAAGCTTCTTGGTCATGTCAGAGTGAAACAGCTGAGAGTCCATCAGGTTGGTTCTCTGAAACCTCTGAGTAAATTAACTCTCAGTTTGGAAAAGAATCAGGTTTTCTTTTCCAGAAATAGATATTAACTTAAATATATCACCATGGTAACTGGCTCCAGTGCTGCTGTACTCGAAACTACCTTTTGA
>CM065370.1:29104402-29143867 GCA_033032245.1 Poecilia picta
ACCTTTTGATGTTTTTAAGGGTTTGCATGAAACAAAGAGAACATGTGAAAACAGCCTAAAATAGCTTTTATTCACACAGCCCATACAGGTCGAGTCCTATTTCTATATTAGATTTTATTCATTAGATATTATCTGATTTTTCCCTTTAATGTAAACTGGTTGACTTGGTGAGCCTCAGTTTCCATCACCAAGTAAAGAGTCACTGATAAATATTGAATTATTGCTCATTTCAGGGTCTGAGCCCTTCAGAGATCAGAGATCACAGATTCAGCTCCGGCCCTGAAGGAGGAGGAAACATAGAAACCGACCGTCTGGATCTCTAAGGTCTTTAACTCTTCAACATTCATTACTGAGACGATCCAGATCCTGGTGTCTCTGCATGATCATCTAGTCTGTTGTCCTGTGAACCAGTGAAACTGGGACCATAAACAATGATTATCATCATTATGTGAACACGAGTCTCTGTGGATAGCAGGACTTTATCTATCACTGCATCTCAGATCAAAATAACTCTGGATCTTAAGTTTTCCTCCAGAAACTCGCCTGTAGACACAGATGAGACGAAGATGATGATGAAGTTCAGGGCCGAAAACAGTGAAGTAGCTGATAGTGAATCCATTTCCGTGTTTCCATCCACCGTCACAGTTTCATGTATTTCTCTTATCGCGACAACAAAACACCAGAAGATTCACTTTAAACATTAAACCTTATAATATTTTCACTTTGTTGAGCCACTAAACAATAAAACACCAAACATCCGGAAACACCAATAATCCACGAGCTGCGACCGAAACACGGAAGAAGGAGGAGCTGAAGGACGAAGAGAAGAACTGTTCATCTGACTGAACCGAGTCTCTCGGATCAGTGATCCGTTCACCAGATCTCAGTTCATTCCTTCAGAACAGCGACTCCTGCAGTTCAGTTTGGGTCTGTTCAAGCTGTGACATGTTAGCTCTGCACAGCGAGTCGCTGTACTTTTCCTTCAAGCTACCAGGACAAACATCAAGCAACATCACACACATTAAATACACACATCACACACACACTGGTCTCCAGTAACTTAACCGACTTTGGCACAGAAAATAATGAGACTCGGAGGAAAGAAGATAGAAAATATATGAAGTCTAAAAGTTTATGGTTTTCATGGGTTTTTCTCGATATTCTTTTTGTTTATTTGAGATCCACAATTTCATTTTCCCAATTCCTCAAGGGGTTTTCCAATTCCTTGTAACATTGTAAGTGTTTTTTTCCCGGGGGCCAAAAAGGGGTAAGGGGTACCCAACCAAAAGGGGGGCACCAAGGGGGCCCAAAACCCCCTTTAAAAAAACTTTTTTTTTTTTTTTTTTCCCCCTTTTTGTCCTCCCCCCCCCCCTTCTCTCCTCCCATACAGGGGCTACAGGGGACCCTAAGAGAACCCCCCCGGTTTTTTAAAATTTTTATTTTAATTTACCCTCGATGATTCCAAAAGGGGAGCGGCAGAAAAAAAAGCTGCGCAAAAAACAAAAAAGGGAAAAAGGGGGAGAAAGACAAAGATGTTGGGGGAAAAAAAAAAAGGGGCCTTTCAATTTGGTTAAAGAAGGGGGAAACCAAAAAGTGATTGGGGACGGGGCTTTTAAATAATCGGCCCCTAGCTAAACTTAGCCTGATACAATCACCCCCCCCATGTTGGTTTAAAAAACTTGCCTCCCTTTAAAACCCCCTTAAAGGGGGACGGATTTTTTCCCCGTTTTTCAAAATTTTAATGATACAAAACCTGTCAAGACACATAACCCGATAATCAAGAATGACCAAATAAAACTGGGGAAAAAAAAAAAGGGAAACCAAAAGCTTTCCATGGCTCACTATGGCCAAAACCCTTTAAAAAACCCTCCGGGGTGTTTTTTTTTCACCATTGTATTGGGGATTTTTTAAAATAAAGTGAGTTGTTCAATTATGCTGTATCAAAAAATTAGCCTTTAAGTCCGTACCCTTAGACTAAAAAGGTTGGTGCCCTTTTTTTCCAACCTTTTTGTCAGGGGACATTATTAAAATGTCCTTTTAATACCATACGTGATGTTGTATGTATCTGATGGCAAATGATGCAGGCCCAATCAGTAACTTTTAAACCCAAAAAGGAATTACCCCCAAAAAAAAAAAAATTTTTTTTGTTTCTATTGGTTTGATTTTTTTTAAGCCTTTTTAACACAAGATTTTTATTCCCCTGTAGGGGGAGAAAGAAAAAAAAGATGATGAAAAGGAACAAAGGAAAACAGGCGAAGGCACGGGTTGGGGCTAATGCAGGGGAAGTGGGGAGAATAGCCCCTCCGCCAATTTCCCCCCAAAAACCCTTTTTTTAAAAAACCCCGTTTTAAGATCTGAAATTTTTACAACTAATATAAAAGCTTTTTAAAACCACAAACTTGGGGGAAACCCCAGCAAACAAGGTGAAAAAAAAAGAATAGGTCAGGAAAGAAAAATGATGACATCGGTGGTGTTAAAATTTTTTGGGGTTTTTTTTAAAATTTTGTTTTTAAAAAAATTTTTGTTTCTAATAAACTTCTGCTAAAATTAAAAAAAATTCACCTGAATAATTGAAATTATTTTTAAAGTCATGACTAAGGAAGGCCCTGGGAAAGTGGGAGTGGTTGGGGGGGGGGGGGGGGGGGGAGGCGCCGAGATTTTTCCCCGCATCCCCCCCAAAAAAATTTTTGGCCCCTTTATTACAAAACTGCGAATTTTTAATTTTAAAACCAAAATATCCCACCACTGTAAAAACAAAACAAAAATTTCCCCTCCCCTTCCCATTTTTCCAAAAAAATAAAATCCTTTTTTAAAACAAGCACTTTAAAAAAACAGTTTTGAAATATGCTTTTTTTTAGGTCTTAATTATTTAAAAAACCTTCCCTTAATCACAAATGATCAAAAAACGGACATAAAGTAAAAGTTTAAAAAATATTTAAAAAGGTGCCCAAAACAATAGAACCTATCAAATTTTGAAAAATTAAAAAATTACTTTACAATGCCCCCAAAAAATTGCCTTTCCTCCTTTTTAGTTGCCACATCAGAAAAATCATATTTTCAAAATTTTTTTTAAAATTTCCCTTACTGAAATTTTTGGCTCCAAGATTCCATTTCTGCAACTTTTCTAAAAACACGCTTTCCCTTGGAGTTGGGACAATACATTCACTAAAAAAAACTTTTTTTTTCAAAACTTAAAAAGTAACTTTTAATAATCTTCCAGCGAAGAAATTTTTTGAGAAAAAAAGGCCACTCCAGCATTGGGAAGTTTTATACTCAAAACAATTTCCCAAAACCCATTCTTTTTCCCCCAATCAATCATTTTTAAGCCCAAATGATTTTCTTGAGCAAAACTGAAATGTGCTTAATTTTAAAAGTTCAAAATACACACCCTTTTTCCCCCACCCTTGCCCTTAAGGTTTAAAGTGAGTGTTAATTTATAAACCCCCCAAACAAAAAAAAAAGACAAAAAAAGAAAAAAAAATATAAACTTTCATGAAAGACAAAATTTGAGCTCGATTTTTGGGGCCCTTTTCGAAGTCAAAAATTTCCCGGTTCATTAACCCTCAAATTCCTTTTTTGCTCTTAAACCCCATTTGGGGCCGAGTCAACAAAATTTTTTTTTTTTGGAAAAAAAAAATCCTATCCCCCACTTCCCCTTTTTCCCCCGCTTGTTACTTCCAAAAATTTCCCCAAACTGCTCAAAAAAGAACCATTATGCTCTGGATCGGAAAAAGGGAAACAGTTCTCTTTTGCAAACAAATCGGATAAACTCCCCGGGCATTTCTTCCCCACTTTTTTTCAACGAGTTTTCTTAGGTTTAAAACCCCTTTTTTTTTGTCTAGAAATTTTTTAGTTTTTGGTTTTTAAAAAACCCTTTCCCCATCCCTAAAACAAATTCCCTCCAAAACTAAATAAAAACACCATTTCCTCTTGCAACCTTCTTGTGTAGCCTTTTTAGGAAATAAACATTGTTTAGTGTTTTTTTAATTCAATCTAAACCATTTGTAGGGGTTATTAATTTAATTTTTATTTTAAAAATTTTTTAGGGGTTTGAGTTAGCTCTACTTTTTTCAAAGGGAAAAATTTTTTTTGTCATTGGGGTCAGTGCAGGGGCTCTCCGGGTTCAGAAGTCACAAAAAATGAGGAAAACTACGAAAACCCTTTTGGAAAAGGGTTTTGAGGTTGTAAAATAAAAAAACCCCAGAGGAAAAATTTATCTGTTTTAAAAAAACCAAAAAAAGGACATTCGGGGCCAAGATAAGACCTTCAGTGAAAATTGGTTGGGAAACTTAGACTTCTGAACTTTTAAGCTGTGAATTTTTTTTAAAATTTCAGACGTTAATAAAAAATTTTAATTTGAAAAGCTTTCACGAATATTTTTTTTGAATTTGAAAATTTTTGTAAAAAAAAACCATCAATGTGTTTCAATTAAAAGTTTTTTTTTTTTATTAAAACAGGAATGATCAAAAATTTCTTTTTTTTATTTTGTATAGTTTAAATCGGGAGCTTTGGGGGGAAAAACCAAAAAAAGCATTTAAAAATTAGGATAAACTTTTTAATCAAAAATAGGTTAAGGGGTTTTTTTGGGAGAAATGGAAAAAAACCAGAATTTCACAGAGACTTTGAAATGCTTTGATGACGGGCTCGGAAAAGGGGCCAGCCCCGGAGGAAAACTCTGGGGTTTTTGGAATAAAACTTTAAAGGAAAAAAACCTAATCAACTTAAAATTTTTAACCCCCCCCGGGGGGACTTGCCTTTTACCCAAAAGTATTTTTTTTAAAGCTTAAAAATGTGCCCCTTTTTCTTTTTTGGGTGGTTTTAAACCGGGAAAATTTTCCAAAAAAGTTTTTAGAATCCAAAAGTCATAAAACTTGCGACTTAAAGGGGTCTGTGTAACCTCCTAAAAAAAACTTTTTTTGATCACTCAACAGAATTGAAGGGGGTGCCTTTTCTAAGGCGCTGGGAAAACTTCTAATTTGGTCGAGACAAGGGACGCCTTGTTTGAAGCAAGAACACTCCCACAAAGAATATATTCGGGAGTAAAAGGAAGGAAAAATTTCCAGAAAATAGCCGATTTTTAAATTCTTTTGCTCTGGCTCTTTTCTCCAAGACGTTTGGTATGTTTGTCTCCTAGTATCTCAGGTAACTAAATGTAATCGTTTGTTTTTCTGTATGCTTGTTATGTCTGATCCCTTTGTTTTTTGATTGATTAAATCTGCACTTCTGTGACGCACACGTTTGCGTACGCCTTTGTCTCCCCACGGGGCCCCAAGGGGGACTAGAAACCTGGACAAAGGAAAA
This sequence comes from Poecilia picta, assembly GCA_033032245.1. Classification (NCBI taxonomy): domain Eukaryota; kingdom Metazoa; phylum Chordata; class Actinopteri; order Cyprinodontiformes; family Poeciliidae; genus Poecilia; species Poecilia picta. The sequence goes on from CM065370.1 coordinate 29,109,704, forward strand.
GAACGAATTGTTTTTTCAAATTTAGAGAAATTACTCTTCTATGTCCCGTTCTAGTCACGTCTTCTATGTTTTCTTATGTCACGTTCTGAACACGCTTTTTGGGTCTCCTTTTGAGAGCCCTTCCCCAGGTTAGTCCTTTGCCCCCCAGCAGCATTTCCCGGGTTCTCCTTCCCCAGCAAGCCGCAAAAGTTCCCTTACCCCAGTTACGCCCCCTTTTTCAGGGCAAATTAACGACCGAATGTCCCTCCTGGTTACACCCAAAACACTTCAATTTTTTCTGTTTTCCCAAAATAGTGAACTCAAACCCCGCAACTTTAAATTTCATCACTGCCGGGTTCCCAATATCATGTTTGAGAATCATAAACCTTGTCTCCTAAATGAAACACTGTGTTTTGCTTTGCGGATTTCCAATCCCACGGCAGCATTTTCATTGCCGACACGATTGGCCCGTGACGCGACAATTCCTTCAACAAAACTTCATAAACTGATGAAAGGTGGAAAAATTAGACGGATGATCTTTTTAGCAGGGTTCATTTAACGGGAAAACAGTATTAGTGTATTTCTCAAAACAATTCCATCTCAATACGCTGTTTCACCTTACCCGATCACCCAAAAACAGAACCACTGCATTGTTCATCCGGACGCTGCCTTCACCTTTGCACCCACAATTTCCCCAACAGCTAAACAACAGTCCTCAACAAAAAATCCACGCCAACTGGTATTTTAATACCATGCCGACGAAAGGCCCCTAAAGCTGCAGCACCGCACTTTTCCCGGCCATCGCAACCGAGATAAAAGTTTGGCGAGGCCAGGAAACCAAAGAAAACTATTGAAACACCAGTGAAAACAGATCGCGTTTAAAGTGCGAAACAAGTGAATCACCACTGTAAAAAGTTTAAGATCAAACCTTGAAAACACACGTTCTCCTTCCACTCCACCATCCCGCAGACGCTCACACATCCACTAAGAGAGAGAGACAGAGAGACCCGGGGAGGTGAGAAGGGATTTTTTTAATATAAAATAATTGCATCTGATGCTTGAAATTGGGCCTCTGTCTCTTTAAATCTTGCCACAATACAGTGATGGTAATTGCATTTTTTAGATGAAGTAAAACATTTTATAAATACAAAAATAAATTGAAAACCATTTTAGAAAAAAAATACTTGAAACGCATTGAGAAAGAATGATATAATCTGTGTTGACCAACAGATTTACACAACAATGTGTTGAAATATTTAACAGATAGTTTTAATGTTATACATTGAACACACTGGGGTGTTAATGAACACAAATTTTGCATTAAGGTAATAAATGTCTGGGTTTTTTTTATCTTTTTTTAGAGACTTGGTCCTGACCCCTGCAGTTCCAGACATCGTCCTCCAAGCCGCCGACTCCCAAGTCTGGATTTCAGCCTTGGTGACATTTTACCACTGAAAACTGTCCCGCAAAAGTCTGTTTTTGTTCAAACTTCAGGAGTTTTCTAGTTATCTGTTGAGGGAGTGGGCATCAAATTGTGACATCACGCAAATTGATGTCACACAGAGAAATCATTGATGTCCCCAAGGCTGCGGCCTTGGGCTTCTAAAAATCCTCACCATTGCAGCAGGGGGCCCAAAACAAGAAGAACGACGCAAGAAAAAGAAAGAAAGTGATTGAGTGAAAAATATAGAGGAAAAAAAAAATGAGTCAAATCTGTTAGAAATGTTTAACAAAGTCAGATTATTCCATTTAACAGGAAAGACTTTTTAAAAAGACATGATGCAGTTCGAGAAAGATGAGAATAAAAAGGTTGTTCAAAAAAAGTAGGAAGTAATGGAGGAAAATGAAAAATTGAAGAAGGAGAAGTCGGCTCTGGAGCAGAAAAGCGCCATCTTGGAACAGAAAAACACGGTTCTGGAGCAGGAAAACACGGGCCTCCTGAAAATTAAAGTCACCACCCTGGAGCAGGACAACACGGCCCTACAGAAAGGAAAAGACGGATGTGGAGCAGAAAAACACTTTCTTGGGGCAGAGACTGGACATCCTGGAGCAATAAATGATGCTCTGGAGATGAAAAACAATGCCCAGAGGGGAAAAAAAAAAGGGCCCTGGGGGAATAAAAGCTACATCTGGAGAGGAAAATCACCGTCTTGGAGCGAAAGAACAGTTCCTTGAGTCAGGAAAACACCAACCTGCAGGAGGAAGCAACTGTCTTAAAGCATGTGAACAAGGCCCTGACTCAGAAATTCACTGTCTTGGAGAAGGAAAACACTGAGTTAGAGAAGGAAAAGACCACTCTGGAGAGGAAACGCTCCATTCTGGAGCAATAAACGCTTCCCTGGCTCAAATAAACACCAACCTGGAGCAAGAAAACGCCGCCCTGGAGAAGGAAAAGACAAAATTGGGAGAAGAGTGGGACCATCATGGAGCGAATATATAAAACTGCAGGTGGAAGTGGAGCGCTGAAAAAAAGGGCTTCATGGAGTCTCCATGTTCTCCATGCATGTGTGGTTCTCTCTGGGTTCTCCGGCTTCCTCCCCAAGGGACAAAAGCATGACTTTTTAGGTTTCCCTGATGATCCTACCTATGGGGATCACTATATCACATCTCTGATCACGTGTTAGTCTCCTGCCTGACCTCCAGACCCTCGTAAAAAACTCTCATCGGTCTCCTGCCTAATCTCCAGGGCTTCATACTAACTTCATGGAGTCTCCATGTTGGGGGTTCTTCCCGGGTTCTCCGGCTTCCTCCCAAAGACAAAAGCATAACTGTTAGGTCCCTGACGATCCTATATCACATCACTGATCACGTGTTAGTCTCCTGCCTGACCTCTAGGGCTTTATACTAACTTCATGGAGTCTCCATGTTCTCCATGCAGTGTGGTTCTCTCCGGGTTCTCCGCTTCCTCCCAAAGACAAAAGCATGACTGTTAGGTCCCTGATGATCCTACCTATGGGATCATATATCACATCTCTGATCACGTGTTAGTCTCCTGCCTGCCCTCCCAGACCCTCGTAACAACTCTCATCGGTCTCCTGCCTAATCTCAGGGCTTCATACTAACTTCATGGAGTCCTCCATGTTGTTGGGTTTCTCTCGGGTTCTCCGGCTTTCCTCCCAAGACACAAAGCATAACTGTTAGGTCCCTGACGATCCAATATCACATCACTGATCACGTGTTAGTCTCCTGCCTGACCTCTAGGGCTTTATACTAACTTCATGGAGTCTCCATGTTCTCCATGCATGTGTGGTTCTCTCCGGGTTCTCCGGCTTCCTCCCAAAGACAAAAGCATGACTGTTAGGTCCCTGATGATCCTACCTATGGGATCACTATATCACATCTCTGATCACGTTGTTAGTCTCCTGCCTGACCTCCAACCCTCGTAACAACTCTCATCGGTCTCCTGCTTGACCTCCAGGGCTTCATACTAACTTCTTTGGAGTCTCCATGTTCTCCATGCATGTTGTGGGTTCTCTCCGGGTTCTCCCTTGGGTAGGAATTTAGTGATCCCTACCCAAGGGACCACTAATCACGTCACAAAATCAGGTAAACAACCTGTACAGGTGACTTTTTTTTTTTTTTTTACTTTTCCGCAAATTACGGAAGAGGATTAGGGCCACCAAAAAAAAAAAAAAAAAAAAAAAAGAATTCTGACTTTAACTTCAGACTTGTGAGATTAAGTTTGCATGTTCTCTCCATGCATGTGTGGTTTCTCTCCGGGTACTCCGGCTTCCTCCCAAAGTCCAAAAGCACTTTAAAGTCAGAATTATTATTTTTCTTTTTTACGGTGGCCCTAATCCTCTTCCGTAGCAAATGGAGTCTTGAATCCTTAGGAAACAATCCTATATACATGTTTTGCACTAAATGTTATGGTTTTATAGCTATTTAAAAAACATTGACGAGATCTAAAGGTCTATAGGACTGTCCTAGTTTTATAAAACACACTTCATAAACAACAAATTTAGTAGCTGACAGGTGTTGTGCCCAGAAACATTCCTGCCCAAATTTGCGTCCCCTGTAGCGGGAGGGCGCATCGCTTTAAAACTCTCGCATATTGACGAGGAAAACGGACGAAAATATGACCGAAGAGGAAATGTTAAAGATATTTGTATATTATCACGTTTTCTTAACCATGTAATCCCTAAAACGTGGGTTTTATTTCGCAAAAATTAGTTTAAATAAATACGGTTTTTACCATGTTGTTTTAGTAACGAAGTAAAAATACTTCACTACTTTACTTAAGTATATTTTGGGAGTACTTCATACTTTCCTCGCGTATGAACATTTTTTTTTGTTTTTAATTTATTTTATTAGCATTTTTCACTTTAATTTACAAAGTTCTTCCAGACAAAATATACAAACCACAAACAAATAATAAAAAAAACACACAAACACATCCCACCCAATAAAAAGCCAACATTCTCTCTAATACTGTCACCTAAAAAAATGTGTAGCAAAAAAAGAAAAATTAAAAGTTAAGACAATACAAAAAACCATGCCAAGATTTACTGAAGCAGTACTCAAACCAAAATTTCAAGGGTCAGCTATTCCAAAAAACCTCTGTTGATGGTTTATTGAAAAAAGTCATATAACATTTCCAAAGGGTGTCATGAAATTTATTCTCAGAGCCTCTCATCACATATCTTATTTTCTCTAGTTTTAGTTAAGTAGAACATCTTTTATCCAGTTTGACACTGTGGGTGGGGCAGCATCCTTCCATCTAAGGAGAATTAGGCGGCTTTGCTAGCAATTGAGAAAGCAATTACCTTCCTGCCTCCTGTAGGCAAACCTAGCCCCCTCAGGAATAACCCCAAAGAGCAGCATGAGTGGGTTTGGAGTAATTTTAATCCCAAAAACAGCTGACAGTGCTTCACAAATACCACCCCAGTATTTTCTGTATCTTTGGGCAGTTCCAAAACATGTGTAATAGTGTGGCTTCCTCTAATTTTGCATCTGTCACATATAGGGTCGATTTTGGGGGTCAATTTTGGAAAAATTTAGATTTATGGAGACATGCCCGAATCACTATTTTAAAAATTGGATAAGGGGTGTCTCGCACAAATTGATGATGATGGATTTTCCCCAAAATATCAGTCCAAACTGCCTCACTAATTGGGTAATTTTGAAGATCCTGCTCCCAGGACTGTTTAATTACGGCAAAGGATCGAGAATCAAAATGGGAGATCAGTTTTATCCAGGAAGTGATCGCTTTTGCATCTTGTTGGGTCAAAAGAAAATCAACTCATCGATTACATTATTGGGAGGTTTATCAAGGAAATATCGACATAGATGAGGTAATACAATGCCTGCCTGTAAATATCTAAAAAAGTGGTGAGGCTGGTAAATCAAATTGTTGGACAATTGTTCAAAAGAAGCAAACTTGTTTTCTATATAGAGGTCTTTAAATATATATTAAGCCTTTACTCTGTCACACACTGAAAGTAGCATCTTGCAGTGAAGGATGAAAAAGGTTATTAAATGCAATTGGGCTGGAAAGACTCATCCTGACGAAGACCAAAGTGTTTCCTAAATTGAGAGTAGATTGCCAGGGAATTACAGACTCTACGGTTAGAGGAAGTACGTCTAAGAGGTAAAGGTAAAGGTGCACTGATCAAGGCTGGCATTGATAAAGGGGCACAAGAGAATTTTTCCATCTCCATCCAAATGGAACCACCATCATTGGAGCTGTAGTGCATCCAGAAAGACAAACAGTACAAGTTACATACCCAATAATAGTGTCGGATATTGGGAAGTGCTAGACCCCCATCTTGCTTTGATTTTCGCAGATGATCCTTCTTAAGACAAGGTTTTTTGCATTTCCAAATGTAAGTCGAAACGACCGAATCTAATTTTTTTAAAATAAGCACCTGGAATGACAACAGGGACACTGAAAGAGGTATAAGAACCTAGGGAGCACTGACATCTTGATCGTATTCACTCTCCCTATTAGAGAGAGAGGAAGTACTGACCACTTATTTAGGTCACGTTGGGTCTCAGTAAGGAATTTCTCTTATAGAGGCCATCAAAAGTCTTTGTTATTATAATACCTAGATAAACAAAGCTACGAATTAGCTATTTTAAAAGGTGTAGTACTTGTGATGCGAGTTAGGCAGGCATTCAGAGGCATAAGCTCACTTTTGTGCATGTTTACTTTATACCCAGAAATGTCCCCAAATGAGAGACGAGTTTTAAAATGTGAGGGATGCTCTGCTCTGGCTCCGATATGTATAACAAGAGTTCATCGGCATAGAGAGAGTTTGTGCTCAACCCTGCCCCTAGTGATACCTTTAATAGAGTTGTTTGTTCTTATTGCCAAAGCCAGAGGTTCAATAGCCAAGGCAAAAAGTAAAGGGCTAAGTGGACACCCTTGTCGGGTCCCACGGTGTAAGCTGAATGGTTTAGAGTAGAAATTATTTGTCAGAATCATGGCCGACGGAGAGGAATTCAGTAACTTAACCCAAGATATAAATGGCCCACCAAAACCAAATCTCTCCAAAGTTTCAAACATATAGAGCCATTCACTCTGTCGAATGCCTTCTCTGCATCAATAGAAAGAAGGCATTCAGAATTATTTTGACAAGGGGTATGCATAATATTCAGTAAAACGACGTATATTATAAAAAGAGCGTCTGCTTTTAACAAACCCCGTTTGATCAGGGGATAATAACACTGGGTAAAAACCCGCTCCAGGCGACAGACCAGCACTTTAGCTAATATCTTATAATCACTGTTCAGTAATGATATAGGCCTGTAAGATGAACATTCTGTAGGATTCTTATCTTTTTTGAGCAGCAGTGTTTATGCAGGCTTGATTCAAGGTTGGAGGGAGGGATCCCTTCTTGAAAGAATATTTATACATGTTTGCCAAAATTGGAGCCAGCTGATCAGAGAATGCTGCATAAAACTCGCTTGGCAAGCTGTCTGGGCCAGGCGACTTCCGGGGTTGCAAACAATTTGATTGCCCCCAAAATCTCCTGCTCCGAAATAGGCATGTCCAGTGCAGCAACTTGATCCGGGCTTAGATTGGGAATGGGCAAGTGTCCAAAAAAGTTCTGCAAAAGATGGGGGTTACAACATTTATCAGAGCTATATAATTTATTATAAATAATGTTGAAAAGCATCATTTATTCCTTGCTGGTCCGTAATGATAGTGTCATCCTGAGATGTTATCCCACCAATAGTTAATTTGGCCCTTGCACCCTAAGCTGCCTCGCCAAACCTCCCCAGCCTTATCGACATACTCATATGTATTACTTCTATTTTTCAGCAATAAATATTCTATCGACTGAGATGTAATTAGACTGTGTTCTGCTTGAAGCCTACAACGTTCTTTATGCAATTGTTGGGATGGATCTTGTGCATTCCTAGTATCCAAGTCTGTAATTTTGACTGTTGAGATTCATTTGTTTGGACAAGGAGTCCTTTTTCTTCTTAGCTACGAAGGATATTACCTGACCTCTTATGTTTGCCTTAAGGGCTTCCCAGACCGTAGAGACTGAGACATCTGGGGTGTTGTTAATTTCTAAAAATAGGGAAATATGGTTAGACATAAATTTAACAAAGCCTTCATCAGATAATTAGCAGTGAGTTGAACCTCCAATACTTCCTCTGGGCCCCTGTTTCAGGTATGTTAAATTCAATTAAGAGAGGAGCCTGGTCAGAGATCACTATGGGTTTATAGTCACAGTTATGGACATATGAGGTTAGATGATTATCAATAAAGAAGTAATCGATTCTACTATAACTTCCATGAACATGGGAAAAAAAAGGAATATTGTCTGTACTGGGGATGCAAAAAGCGCCAAAGGTCCACAATACCGTATTCTGACAGAAAGGACTTTAGATAAGTTGCCGATTTAGTTGTAACATAGCCCGGTTTTGTCGATGATTTATCCATCCCAGGGTCAAGACATAAATTAAAATCCCCTCCCATGATCAGCAAATGAGAATCTAGACAGGGAAGCAATTTAACAAGATGAGAGAAAAATTGAGGGTCATCATAGTTTGGAGCGTAAAATATTTGCTAAAATCACATTCAAATTGTAAAGTTTCCCAGTTACTACAATATACCGCCCATTGGAATCCGCAACAATTGCTGATGGCGTAAATTATATATTTTTATGAATAAGTATTGCGACTCCTCTTGCTTTACCCTGGAAGCTTGAATGGAAATGCTGCCCCACCCCCCCGCATTTCAAACCAGCACTGTCCCGGTTATTAAGATGGGTTTCTTGAAGAAAAAACATTCCTGCACCTACATTTTTCATATGTGTGAGGCTTTCTTTCCTTTTAACAGGGTTATTTAGACCCTTAACATTCCAAGTAATAATCTTAATTTTGCCTGTCATGTTGCTCAAGATGAGGCAGAGAAAACAGAACTAGAGGAGTCAAAGTGCTCGGCAAATAAACGCGGATATTCTGGTTGAGCACAAATAAAATCATCATCTTAACAGTGACAGTAAAAACCCTCCAATAAGCCCCAGGTGAAAATAGCTGCTAGAACCAACAGCCCAGCTAAGGTCCCAAACTGAAACACCTCCATGCCAATGTTAGCCTGAAAACAAATAAAAATATCCCTATAACAGGTGATATTGGGCATATATATCCCACCCAAGCCATAATAAAGTCTTGACATTGCTAGAATTAGAACCACCGAACATTTCAGCACATGCTAATGTCCTTTACCGAGGTATAAATACAACAATCAACGCGCCTCCATTGTAATCAGTCATCAGGTGTTAAAAGTCTGAATAAATTTCTCGGCATCCGCCACTGAGCTCAGCGTCGTTCGGGTTCCGTCATGTTGGTGATCCGAAGCCTTGCGGGGAACATCAGTGCAGGTTTCAGACCCATTTTATACAAGGCGGACATTACCGACCTTATTCCTTCCTCTGTTTAGCCACTTCTGGAGTGTAATCGTGGTAAATCCTGAAGGAATTGTTCTCATACTTCACATTCCTTCGTTTCCGAGCTTCGCGAATCACCAGCTCCTTGTGTTGATAACGATGGAAGCAGATTATGAGGGCCGAGGTCGGTCCCTGCGGCCCGGTTTGGGGCCCAGGCTGCGGTGGGCCCGGTCCAGCTCTGGGGCGGAGGGGAAGATGTCCTGTCCAAAGGCATCGCAGAATAACTGGGAGAAGAACTTGCTTGGTATCGGTCCTTCGATGTCTTCGGGCGGACCGATAATACGGACGTTGTTCCTCCTGCTTCTCCCCTCCAGCTCAGTTAGCTTAGCCTTTAGCTTCCCGTTACCGGACCTCAGCCCCTCGCAGCACCGCTCGACCTCCAACCGCTGATGAAGCGACTCAGCGTTGTCCTCAAGTGAAGTCAGACGGTTACCGTGATGTCCAACAGTCTCCTGGAGCCCATCCAGCTTCTCGTTACTTCTTTAAAGTCCTTTTTCAGTTCGGAAAGCAGCGCTAGCTTAAGTTCGGCTAACGCAGCCACCATATCGGTTTTAGTGATGGCGACCTCAGGTTCGGCTTTTTGGCTCATTTTAGAAGTTTTGGATGGCATTATTACACAGAATATGACAAATTCTATATATTCATCAAAAGTTCACTAGTTAAATAGGCTTGGTGGGCCTTTAAAGGTGAAGATAGCGCGAGCGCGAAGGTTCTGCTTCCTTACTCCATAATCGGCCCCTAGTGGTCTCCCGAGTATGAACATTTTTTGATAACTTTCACTTTTACTTCACTATATTTCCGAACTTAATTTCATACTTTTACTCCGATACATTTTCAATGTGTGGTTTAGTTACTGTTACAGTGAGAGAGAGAAACGCTGGAGTTTTGACCCACCTACTGATTGGCTGCTACAGTCATAGCCTCCTTACCTGGGCTTGTTCATCTCCACCAATAGGAAACACCTGTTTGTTCATCTCCACCAATAGGAAACACCTGTTTGTTCATCTCCACCAATAGGAAACACCTGTTTGTTCATCTCCACCAATAGGAAACACCTGTTTGTTCATCTCCACCAATAGGAAACACCTGTTTGTTCATCTCCACCAATAGGAAACACCTGTTTGTTCATCTCCACCAATAGGAAACACCTGTTTGTTCATCTCCACCAATAGGAAACACCTGTTTGTTCATCTCCACCAATAGGAAACACCTGTTTGTTCATCTCCACCAATAGGAAACACCTGTTTGTTCATCTCCACCAATAGGAAACACCTGTTTGTTCATCTTCATGATGAGCATCAGCCTCATGTCCCTAATGCCACATAATGACCAGTTGTTGCACCAATAGTTTGTGAAGTAGAGAATCGTAACGGCTTTTTTTCTTCATGTTGGACACATTTTCTGTACTGACTATTTATTTTTCTCATTTTCAGCTCTGACCACTTGAAGGGAAAACTTAAGGTTTACAAAAACTTTGTATTTTCTGTCCTGGAGGGGAAACTAAGAAGCTGGTTCAGTTGTAAAGCAGGTTAAGTTATTAACCTTGTAGGTAAAGCACCTAATTTTCTTAACTAATTGATGCTGCAGGTTTATCTATTAGCAGGTTTAATTTTGCCTGCACTTGGTTGTGTTTATTACTTTAACTGTATTTGACACGTTTACCAACATATAAAAAATATCATTCAAACTGCATTTGCCTTGTTTTACTTTTTACTTATACTTTTCATTACATTACTTGAGTACATCCATTTTTACAGTAATTTCCATACTTGAGTACAAGAAAATTCAGATACTTTAAGACTTTAACTCAAGTAACATTTCAGTGACTTGGACTTTTACCAAAGTCATATTTTGGAGAGGAACCTAAACTTTTACTGGACTCTGAGATTTCAGGACTTTATAAAACACTGAATCTGACATGAACATGAAGTTATTCAGCTGATGTTTGTTTTGTCTGCAGCTTTAAAACTCAGCAGGTGGAAAAACTGGAAACTCTTAGAATCAGATAGAAGAGAAACTATGAGGATGAGAGACGCCTTCATGCTGAACCGGCTGGATCATGTGACCATCAGCTGACTGACGTAAACAAACCAACAAACCGGCTGGATGTGGCTCTGAGCTCAGAGTCGAGGATCAGCAGGGAGACGACAACAAGGTGAGATTTACTTTATGACTGACATCATAGAGAAACGATTTTATTTACTGAAATAAATCTGTTGATCTAGTAGAATAAATATAAATTAATCACCTCAGATATTAACGCTGGAAAGTGATTATTGATTATTAGAGAAAAGTTTCCATGAGTTTAAATTGATACTGATGGTTTTCATCTAGAGCTGTAGGAAAATGGAGATAAAGTTTATTATCTAAACATTTAATAGAGATTCTATAAAATATTATTGGAAATAATTTGTTATCTAAAATGGAAACAGACGATTTGATCTGGTCCAGATTAAACAGTTCAGTATTCAGACCAGATCTACTGGTTCTGATCCAAAACCCAATAAAGAATCTGGTTGTTTCTTCTGGATCATTTGTTTATGCAAAACCAGATTCTGTTTCATTTGGTAACCAAACAGGAACCTGATCCAGTTTCTGGGTAAATCCTCAGAAAATGTCAAAGTCAGGAAGTTCTGCTTCTTCTTGGTTCTTTAAGTCTCATGGAACCAGAACAGACGAGGTTCTGATGGGTCCCAGGCTGAGGTTCTTAAGGGTTCTGATGGGTCCCAGTCTGAGGTTCTGATGTCTCAGGTGTTTTGGATCCTTTTGGGTGTTAACATGTAAATAACTTCACCCTGTATATAAATAACTTCACCCTCTATGTCCTCATTTCCTCCTTCATGCTTCACTCCAACAGTAAATAATCAGCTGTTGGTTCAGCAGATAAAGACAAACTGGTTCTGGTTCTGGTACCAAACGTCTGATTTGATCAAGTTTAACTCTTTTAACTAAATGTCATTTTTAATGGTTTGATGATGTTGGTTGTCAGAAAGTCGTCTGGTCGTCATGGTGATCAGTTGTGGGATCATTTGTCATCCAACCACTTTCTGTTTCTTGAGCAAATAATCAGTCGCTGTCGGACATTTTATAAAGAAACTTTTCTTACTTTTATTTAAATCCAATATTTAGTTCAACCAGGTCTGATTATTTAAATCTAGAAAACTGTGAATCTGATTGTTAAAGAAATATTTTACTAATTTTACTGATATTTGCACAACAAAATCACCTTTTAGGAAAATAAAGTTTATTTTAAGTTAAAACTTTTAGTTTCTGTTTTTAAATTTCTATTTTCCATCAAATCTCCTGTGAAAACAAACTAAAGTAAGAATTGATTGATCTATATCTATATTATCCAGATTAGCAGATGAATGTTTGTCCTTTTTTGTGTTTATATCGAGGTTAAAACTGGTTTGGTTTAAAACAATCATATAAACTTTAAGGAACAAGAAGCAACTGATTAAAAATGATTTCATTTATCAGCAGGTTGAATATGTGTTAATTGATAAACCATCTTAGTTTCTGCAGGTTGAATATGTTTTAATTTAATAAAAAATAATCTTAATAATAAAAATAAAATCTTAGTTTCTGGATGTTTCTCCTGCATTTCCTCACTCCGTCCACTAGGTGGTGTTTGTTCTTCCAGGTGTGTCCAGGTTACAGGTGTTCAGACTGTAGAGCTTCAGACTGGAAAGTTTTCAGTCTTTTGTTGTTTTAGACACAGAAACTACTGACCAGGTTTAAACTCTTTCAGCCAATCAGCTGATTCTCTTTGTTTTGCTGACAACAGCAGAAACTCGGAGTTTCAGCTGCGGTTCAGTGAACGTTCCTCAGCCCGACCGACCGGATGAACCGGTTCCTGATCCGCGATGATCAGGCAATGAATTAACTATATAATTAATATAACGATGAATAATAATATTGCTTTTCATGGTTTTTTATCCTTAATAGAACTCAATATACATAAAAAATAAATGTTAATATAATTTGTCTTAAAACAATGTTGCTTTTCAAGGTTTTAAGGATTCAGACATTTTATTTAAACAGCTACTGGTTTCTGCTGGATCCTTTAATTTATACCTAGAGTTTATTGAAACTTTTTAAATTATAAGAATCTAAAACTTCATTAAATGTTAATGGTATAAATTTTCTTAAATAACCTGGATGCTTTCCTCTCCTGTAAAGTTCAGTTTATGATACATGAGGTTTTCATTCAGGACGTGAGGATCCGGTCCGGTCCGGTCCGGAATCCAGCTGGATCCGTTTAACTTGTGTTTCTCCTGCAGATCAGATGAAGATCAGCTGATCCTGGACTCTCCGTCACTCTGAGATCCAGGAAACCAGCATCAGGACAGAGACGATGGAGGAACCAGGATCAGGTTCTGGTCCAATCAGCTTCATCCACCTGACGAAGCTCCTCCTCCTCAACAGGTTGGACTTTCAGTTTGGTTTTATACAGATAAATGAAGTTTTACTGTGTTTGGGAAAGTCATTTAAAGAAAAATCACTTTGTGTTTCTAAATTAGACAAAAAACTAAATGTGAAATTAAACCAGCAAACAAACAAAAACATGTAGTTGAACTTCAGATGCTGTTTGTTACATCAGGTGATGTGATGGAGGCCAAAAAATCATCTGCATTTAAAACAATAAACTTTTTCTTTTTCACGTTTTACATCAAAACCTGGTAATATTGTTACATCCTGATAAATCCACAGCCAATAGAGTCGAGGCGGTTCAGCCAATCAGCTCTTAGCTAGCTTACATAGCTAGATAGCTAGATTGGTGAATTGTTTGTATGATGCTTCATTTTCTGTTGATTATTTGATAAAGAATAAAGTAAAAAGCTACGATATAACTTTGTATTCATGCAGTTCTTGTTCTGAACCAGCAGGGGGCAGTAAAGGCTCCACAATCTATAAACTATATTCAGTTTTCTGACAGTTTGAGGCAGAAACGTTGACAGACCCAGTTATGTTCTGATCCAGTTATTGTTCAGTGGCAGATCCTGACTGTGACCTTTACTCAGGTCAGGGATCCTCATGTCCTCAGAGCTGATTGGACGATCTGATCTTTAATCTGCTGCTTGTGGATTTAGATTATGGATTATTTCATTAGTTTTGGAAACACTATGATAAAAAAACCTCAAAATTTTCTGACATAAATACTAAATGTATTTCAGTGGTTTATTAAATATTTTCATGATTAACAGTATTTAATGGTCTAAAACAGAAACTGTTCAACACTTCATCAAATCAGCTACTTTGGGACAATTTTCAAATATTTTAATTAAAAATTAAATTAATAACTTCAATAATAAAGTGACAGTTATAAAACCATTTGTGATCATGTTGGTTTTTGATTTTAAAACAATCTGGTCTGACCAGAAATAACAGATTAAACCTCAGCTGATTTTGTGCTCAAGTTATAAATGAAAGGTTAAAGGTCAAAGGTCAGCCAGTCGTCCCTGGTTGACCTCCTGAACCAGCAGCTTCTCTTCCACTTTAACTCGTGTCAAACTTTTCTGAAACGTTTTACGTGGACAAATGTTGAAGATATTGAAGAACCTCCAGAATTTAATTGAAGAAACATTTCTACGTTTTAACGGCGATTTAAAGGTAAGTTTGTGTTTTATGACTTTTAATATCCAGGATTGATGTGAATGAGCTGAACTTCATCTGCTGTGATTTCTGCTTCCTGAACATGTTGGTTGATCTGCTGATGATTCAACAATCAGTTATTTTACAACTTATTACAATAAAACTGTGAATTTATGAGTTTATTGTTCCGACTCAACACTGATTCCATTACATGAACATTAATATCTCAGACAGAAATTAAACCATTGATATGAAAACTGACCTGAGGATCAAGCAACAAACATGTAACAGCAGCAGAATCAGAGATTGAACCAGTGAGTTTCTGGTTGGACTGGAGAAAAGCTGCATTAATACCAGAAATATCAGGAAAAAAAACATATGAAATGATTCAGACGCTTCAGGAGTAACATTTAACACAAACAGTTTAGTTTATGAAAACAATATAAAACACATTCAGTCAGATTTAATGTTAGAATTTACATTCAGGTGAGTTTTGGCTGCCAGATTAAAAGTATATCTTGTAAATTCACATGTCTGCATTAAATAGTTTGTTATTGGCCTTATTTAATATTAATCTTCATTCACTAAGCAGAAAATAAAATCACAATTAGGTAAAAATAAAAGCTCAGAAACATCAACCTGATTCATCTATTTCTGTTTGAGTTACTGACATAATATTATAATTTCAGGAAAACGTAGCAGATTGTCTCAGTGAAATGAGTCAAAATAAATTAAAATCTTAATATTAACTCAGTTCAGTAACAGAAAGAAGAAATAAAAACATTTTAAATCCAGATGAAACGTCTAAAAGTCACAAACTGATCCTGACATTAAACTGCAGATTCATTCAGTTTCTATAACATTCAGTGTCTCTGGTCAGTCCAGTTTGGACGGGTTCTAGATCGGTCCTGGTTCTGTAACGGTTCTGGTTCTGTAACGGTTCTGCTTCTGTAATGGTTCTGGTCCTGTAACGGTTCTGGTCCTGTAACGGTTCTGGTTCTGTAACGGTTCGGGTTTTGTAATGGTTCTGGTCCTGTAACGGTTCTGGTCCTGTAACGGTTCTGGTTCTGTAACGGTTCGGGTTTTGTAATGGTTCTGGTCCTGTAACGGTTCTGGTCCTGTAACGGTTCTGGTCCTGTAACGGTTCTGGTCTGGTTCTGGTTCTGCTGAAGGACCATCAGCTGATAGTTTATGGTTCTTCTGCTTGGTGACGATGAAAACAGTCAGTCAGTGATTCTGGATGAAAGTTGATCTGCTGAGGTTCTGGATCCATCATCCTGCGGGTCAGACTGGATTCTGCTCAGCTGGTTGGTTCTGATCCGTTAAAGGCTGCTGAGCTCCAGCTGGATCTACTGGAGGCTGATTTGACTTTGGACAACAACATGAAGCTTTTTTACGGCGCAAATAAGCAACTAAAGCTAACAAAACCATCACCAATAGACTAACTACCAGACCAACCACCAGACCAATCAGATCAACTGATCCGTCTCTGTTTCCTCCACCAGCATCACCTGCAGATCAGAACCAGGTGTTAGTTTGATGTTCAGGTAGAAAATGACTGAAGATCATCATCTGATCTCAGACCAGCTGATTTATAGACTCTCAACTAAAACATCTTTAGAAAATATCTGACAAGTCTGACTGAGTTTGAGGAAAATGCTGGATTTCCTTTTCAAAATTAAAGCTAAATTTTCAATCTATCCCCATGGTAACGATCCTTGCACAACCTGCTGCTAGCAGCTTTTCTAATGGTCAACCTGAGCTGCTGTTCTACCTGAATTATATTCCTAAACTCTTATCGCAGAAAAAATGAAGCTGGATGAGACGTTTAAGACTGAGGAGTTTACATGACAACAATCCAACAAAAACAGATTTTTTGTTCCATTTTTGTTGGGTCGTTTACACGAAAACGTTCTAATTACGATCTGTTTACACAGTAACGGTTCACATCGAAAACCTGTAATGCTCTCGCTGCGCCACTAGTTGGTGCTGCTGGGTTCATTGAAACTAGGTGCTCAGGCGTTTAAAAAAAGTTGTACTTGAAGTCATGTGGATTTGTGTCCCTATCAGGTCCGGTTCTCCCATAGGTTGGGAGAAACACGCATTGTGTCTGATTTGGGCGCTTGCAGTTGGGAAAAGTGGGATAACTTTGCAGAAACACCTTGTTTGAGCTTCACGGTGTCCATAGCGACTGGAAACTGTTTATTGTTTTTACCTTGAAATGGCCAACAGTCTGTTGTTCCTATATCAACTTGATAAATAGGAGCTTCTGAACTTCCCATATCTGTGTCTTCTGTCTCCTTTTTCAGCAGTTAAACAGTTTAATCCGTTGCTAACAAGTCGTAACCTGTTTTTCCGAGCCGCCTTCAAACACAACATGAACCCTGAGTCGCTCTGCTGGGTTTAGACCTGTGAGGTGGGAAGGAGACCAGCTGCTGCTGCGCAGGCGCGTTAGAATCATGGCAGAAAACCAGCAAAACGCAAATAACTGCAGTTTTTTCCCCCAAAGTGACTGACTGAGTTGAGTGAAGCTGTTGGATGGAGGTAAAGTAGCTAAAGGATGACTAGATAATAATAATACAGCACGTTAAGCTTGTTGACAAGTAGCCTGTATGCTACTGATGTTGTCTATGTTCAGCTACTTAGACTCATTTTGCCCCCCAAAATAAGTCGCTGCCCCCGGTTAAACTGGAGCCGGTCTGGTCCGTAGGTCTCTAGATAAGAGCTGAACCATCAGCCTGTATTTTTCCACCTGGGCCGAAGAGACGCTGAGGGAACCGAATCTGATGGGGAAACAGTAACACCAGCATTGTGAGGAGTTTCTTCTTCTGTGGATTGTAGGAAGCAACTATGTTTTGTGTTATACTTTGCATGAGCTGGAGATTCTCTGGAAGAAAAGATCCATTTTCTCTGTTTACACCACAACGGACATCAGTAGATTTCAGAAACGTCGCACTCAGGAACCAGTTTTCAATCTGTGACGTTTTCAGAGAAAACATTTGGTGTTTTTGTGTAAATTTACACTACAAACACAACAAAACTCTCCCATTTTCCCCAGAAATCGTTGTCGTAAACGAGGCCTAACAATGTACATTTGAAAATGTTTGTTTTTTTTTTTTCTTGTAAAATTTAAAAAAAATCTAGATTGGCGGTTATTGTTTAAAAATCAATAGCCATTAATAAGATCGCAGGACTTTTATTAATACAATGGATATATAACAATGGATTAAATTAATGTTAAACTCTCTAACAATAACTTTCAGGGTCGTCACTGAAAGGTCATATGACATCACCATGACACATTGTTCTCCACATTAATGCTCCTACTAAAAGCTAGAACTCCCCCTGCTGGACAGACTGGTGAACACCAGGTCCTCCCAGCTGAGGTTCCTCATAATGTTCAGAGATAATTAACAGACATTATTTTACTGATGAAAACCATCATAGAGAACAAAAACAGGACAGAAAATCAGTGATCATAACTTCTCCTTCTGTTCACTGATTGACCCGATAGAAAATGACCTGGAATAAATTCAGCTGAAAACTCTGAGAGAAGTAAACATTTTTACTCACCTGAAGTACTTTTTACATCCAGGTTGATGATGATGACTGTCATCCTCTGGCTCTTTGGTTCTGTCTGAATGACCTGACATTCATATTCTCCTCTGTCGTCAGTCGTCACGTTCCTCAGAGCCAGAGACACGTTTCCATCCTTCATCTGTCTGTCCAGCAGATCCACTCGGTTCCTAAACATCACATGCTGGTTTTCTAGATCAAGCTGATCGTTCCTGTACAGAAGAACATATTCTGACCCCAGATCTGGTCTGATCCACTCAACCACTATAACAGGTTTATTATCAGGAGATCTGCATGGTAGAGATGCGTCATGTCCAGGTTCAGCTGTGATGTTTGTCTGATCTGCAGGAGAAGAAGCAGAGCAGAGAGGTTAAAGGTCATTTATTCAGCTGTACTGATTACCAAAGAAACCTAAAGAGGAGAATAAGTTTCTGTCTTTAACATCAGAACAGTGAGGCTACAAAGTAACAGTCAGGTTTTCATTCATTCATCTATAGAGCAGAAAGGACTACAAATCCCAGAATGCTTTGTGAGTGGATCAGGAAGAAGCTACTGAGTTTTTTTTTACTGTTGTAGACAAAACAGGATATTTGCTACTGAAGCAGAACTAGAGCTAGAAGGTGTTGAACAAATAAAATATACAAATGATAAATACAAAAGCAGTAAAAACATTAGAAATAATCATAAAGGAATTATTATAAACAGGACATTTAAACAATTCCTGCAGAACCTGATTGATAACCTGCAACAACTTCATTGTTCAAAATAGATATTTTAAAATAAACAGGTTTTTATGTCATTGAACGGGTCAGTGTCACCAGAATGAAAAGTTTGATATAATGTTTAAGAAAGATAAATGGATTTGTCCTGTTTTATTATGAAGGTTCACTCTTGATTATTTTTATAATGCAAAAAAATCACATTGATGACATTTATAGGTGTCACCAAACTGATTTGAATAATGTTTGGTGGTCATGAGGACTTGAATACTGACCAGAGAATGGCATCAAAACATAGATATTATTTGATTTTTCCCTTTAATGTAAACTGGTTGACTTGGTGAGCCTCAGTTTCCATCACCAAGTAAAGAGACACTGATAAATATTGAATTATTGCTCATTTCAGGGTCTGAGCCCTTCAGAGATCAGAGATCAGAGATTCAGCTCCGGCCCTGAAGGAGGAGGAAACATAGAAACCGACCGTCTGGATCTCTAACGGTCTTTAACTCTTCAACATTCATTACTGAGACGATCCAGATCCTGGTGTCTCTGCATGATCATCTAGTCTGTTGTCCTGTGAACCAGTGAAACTGGGACCATAAACAATGATTATCATCATTATGTGAACACGAGTCTCTGTGGATAGCAGGACTTTATCTATCACCGTATCTCAGATCAAAATAACTCTGGATCTTAAGTTTTCCTCCAGAAACTCGCCTGTAGACACAGATGAGACGAAGATGATGATGAAGTTCAGGGCCGAAAACAGTGTAGTAGCTGATAGTGAATCCATTTCCGTGTTTCCATCCACCGTCACAGTTTCATGTATTTCTCTTATCGCGACAACAAAACACCAGAAGATTCACTTTAAACATTAAACCTTATTATATTTTCACTTTGTCGAGCCGCTAATCAATAAAACACCAAACATCCAGAAACAGCGATAATCCACGAGCTGCGACCGAAACAAGGAAGAAGGAGGAGCTGAAGGACGAAGAGAAGAACTGTTCATCTGACTGAACCGAGTCTCTCGGATCAGTGATCCGTTCACCAGATCTCAGTTCATTCCTTCAGAACAGCGACTCCTGCAGTTCAGTTTGGGTCTGTTCAAGCTGTGACATGTTGGCCCTGACCAGCGAGTCGCTGTACGTTTCCTTCAAGCTACCAGGACAAACATCAAACACACATCACACACACACACACACACATTAAACACACACATCACACACACACTGGTCTCCAGCAACTTAACCAACTTTGGTACAGAAAATAATGAGACTTGGAGGAAAGAAGATAGAAAATATATGAAGTCTAAAAGTTTATGGTTTTCATGGGTTTTTCTCGATATTCTTTTTGTTTATTTGGCACTTGGATCATTTCTTGGTTTCATTTCAGTGCAATAATCATATTTAACAACCATTTAGTCACATTCCATGTTCTTGTTTATCTGACAGCCTGAAAATGCATTTCAGTTAAAATATACCTTTTGCATCATTATTTACTTTGCATTAAAGGATAGTTTTATGTGTTCTCTAAACACATAGTATCATTTTATAGCCCAATCAAGTAACTATGTTACCTTCAGTTCTCATAAAATATAACTTAAAAGAACTTTGACTGTAATTTAACTCCTGAAAATTGGGCCTCTGTCTCTTTAAAATCTCCTGCTCTTTCTGAAACTCCGCCTTCAGGAAGTCGTCACAACATGGCTCCTCCGAATGATGCTGTTTGCTTCAAATGAAGCATTAATTTGCTTTGTATTAAGCTACATGCTTGTCTGACAAACTAGGCAGTGCAAATGTCCATATTCTCCTGATTTGTGCAGTTTGTTATGCAGAACACTGATGTTCTGTTCTGTGGCCTGTTGGAACAGCATGAACAGATCATCGCCAACAGGGGCGCCACCAGGAATCAAAACATTTGTTCCCCCCCTGCAGTTGCTATTACAAATTTTTGAGTCTATTTGACCCATAAAAGGCATCATAATTTTAAAGGCTTACAGCTGCCTTGCTTTCTTTGGTCCAATACTGATGACTAGTAAAATATATTTTTTTTCCTTTTCATTCCCTCACAAAGATTTTTAGTTCACTTGCAACAATCTGCTGATCCGTTCATTCGGCATAATTTAATATTGTAAGCCTTTCTTATGGTGGCCGCCGTACTTTCTGCTTTAATAGAAGGTTCTCTAAGGTTTTTCCATGAACGTTAATATCTCATTGTGAAATATCAAATGTTTTATATCTTTTTCTTTAGTATAGAAAGGCACCGTAATTAACTTTCCATAATTAAAGAAATAAAAATACATCTAAACTATTTGGACCATTTCTGAGTTATTATCGTAATCAGTCATCTGATTGTGTCTCTATTGTGTCTGAATGGCTTAAAGAGCTGCGTTCAGTGTCATTCCACCTGAGCTTTAACAGACATAAACAATAATCGATTTTCAGTTTTCTACACCAAAGAGTTAATAAAAATAAACACGTTTTATAATTATAAAACACAGCAAACTAATGGTGGTATCCAAAATGTCTTTGTTATGACAACTTGACATTAACCAATAAGTCATTACTGATTAAACTTTACCTTTAATAACATAAAGTTACCTCATTTTTAAAGTGCAATCAGTAATACTTTTTTAACACATTTATGTCAGTTTATTTATATTTATAATGTCAACTTTGAATTCAAAGGGTAATAATTTACTGAATGACGCTTTATGACAACAGTCATAAATATTCATGGTTTATTCATGTTTATGACAGTGTCATGACACACCCCTTATTCACCCCCCTTCAAATAAACTGTTACCATAATCTCACACACTCTACTCACCTCTCTTGGAGAAAAATGTGGCTATAAATTAACACTCTTGTCTTTTTCTCTCCTTCGCTCTCTATTTTTTTAAAAACCTGATTTATTTATTTTTCTTAGCATCTTAGTAACTGTGACAGCTACTATGCCACAGTCTTGTACTGCATCAGTAAATGACTGGATCACTGGTGAAAATACCCTCTAAACAAGAATAATTTATATATACTTAAATATTGATGGTATCCTAGTTAATGTTCATATAATCCACAGTGAAGGTTATTTTTTTCTGTTACCCACATTACCTTCCTGTCCATCTTTCCATCAGCTCCCACCAGGTGGCGCCACAGCAGATCCTCATTCTCCATCATAAATCCTCTGTCCTCTTTCCCTCCATCTCCTCCTTCTCTACATCCATTAGCTTCTGTTTCTTCCTCTGATCCTCTGCTATAACATCTCCAAGTCCAACATCCTTTGTCCAGTTGTACTTATGTAGTAAATCATCTATGTAGGATATTTTCACACCTTTAAATTTAGTGTTAAATATAAAGTCATATTTTCCTGTTTTTCATCATTATTATGAACGTAGTTCCTGAGTTGAGTGTCTGAGCTGAATCCAGTGAAAGTGTCTCTGCTGCTCTGACCATGTGATGTGGAGGAAGGAGGCGGGTTCAGCTCAGTAAAACCAGCTGAGCTGAAGCTTCAGATCAGTCAGAGCAACGATGAGACCAACGTCTCTACCAGCTTCACTCTGTGAGTACAAACACCTGTTAACTTATCATGGGTTTATTTAGAGTTTGGAGTCAAAATGTAAAAGAATATATAAGAATTTAGATTTATAATTATTTCCATTGACTTCTAAGATAGTCAGATTATAAAGAGTTTCAGTTTCTGATCTAAATATTTAAATGTTTTTTTTAGTTCTGGCCTCATTGCTCTGCTCTACTGGGGTTCAAGGTTGGTAAACATCTCTTGTAAGAAATTTTACATTTACAAATATGTTGTTTGGAAATATCAGCTTTGAAGAATTTAAAAATGTATTTTCTCCACAACTGATCTTATGATCATTTTAACTCCAGTTCTCCCAGTTCGTCTGACTCTGAGTCCCAGCAGATCTCAGTTCTTTAAGGACGAATCAGTGACTCTGACCTGTGAGGATGGAAACATCTCAGCTGGATGGACTGTGAGAAGAAACACAAGCAAAGGAACCAGGAAGCCATGTGGAGATGGATGGTGGAGAAAAAACGGATCTATCTGTAAAACCAGCAGCATCAGTGAACATGACTCTGGTGTTTACTGGTGTGAGTCTGGATCCTCCTCCATCAGCAGCAGCAGCATCCAGCTCTCTGTCTCTGGTAAGATCAGACTGTGGAGTTAGTGTTGCTGTGTGTAAATGGATGAGATGCTGTAGTTTGTCTCTGTGTTGAGGTGGATCAGTGATCCTGCAGAGTCCTGTCCTCCCTGTGATGGAGGGACATGACGTCACGTTACGATGCCATGATCAGACTTTCTCCAACCTCCCAGCTGCTTTCTATAAAGATGGATCCTTCATTGGTGATGGACCATCAGGTCACATGACCCTCCATGTCTCCAGCTCTGATGAAGGTCACTATAAGTGCAGCATCAGCGGACAGGGAGAGTCTCCATCCAGCTGGATCTCTGTGGAAGGTCAGCAGCTTCAATCATCCAGCTGCCTGAGTCCTGATACATGTTTAATAAATATTTAATAAATATTTATATTCCAGAGAAACCAACCTCCACCTCTTTACCTGCCACCACTCAGCCTCCTCCTCCTACTAACTTCACTCTCACATCTCTGGTCTGCATCATTGTCCTGGTTTTACTTCTGCTACTGGTTCTACTGGTGAGACGAGGAATTTATAGGAAAGAGACCAAACATACAAGTAAAGTTTATTTTCCATAATAATTTTAAAACACAACAATCACCATATCCAGTAGTTTTTCCATCTCTTTTTCAAATTTAACTCATATTTCCAAACAGCTGATAGTTTCTCATTAGAAAGTTTTATATGTTTAATCTGCTAAAACAGCTGAAAACATATTTTAAATAATTTAAAGATAATAATTTATTTTCAGGTAACCAGGAGGTTGAAGAGAAAAGATTAACTCACGTTAAAATATCTCAGCAGGAAGAAAAGAGAAGCAAATCAAATGAAGGTAAAAATGTTTGTTTTGTTTCATCTGTTCAAAACTAAAGAATTGAATCTGACTGAGTTTCTATTAGTTAGAATAAGTTTATTCATCAATTAGATTTTCAAATATTTTGTGCAAAAACTCCAGACAAATAAAGGTTGATAGTTTTTCAATTTAAATATTTAAATCATAAGAAAATATGTCACTATTATGAATTAATCAGTTATATTAACATATCAATAAACATTTTAATCACCAGAATACTATAAAGTATTGAACTATTGGATACAAATAAAATTCCTGTTTCTAATGTGTTTTCATGTGAGATTTTATTTATTTTACTCAGTTTATTTCTAACATTAAATGACCAAAAGTCATTAACTAAATAAACTAAATGATTCCAGTTATTCTCTGTTAGTCTTTAGTTTATTTCAGCAGCTTAAAGTTAAACTTTGCTCCTCTGACTCTTTGCAGCAGTTTGTGGTTTTTTGCTAACTGACTAACAGACTCTGAGGTCGTCCAGTTTCCTGTTTCTGGTTGCCATGGCAATGCTGCAAACCAAACAGCAACGATGAACAATTACTGAAATACAGTTTAACATCAGTTTAGTTTTTCATATTCTGAAACACTTTAACTCTCCAGTTTCTGTTTGAACTTTAATCTGATTTTATTCACATCAAAGATAAAAGTCATGAAACTCCTGGTTTGTTTGGATGAAGACGATGAGAAGAAGAGTCAGGAAATGGTTCTGGTTGGACAAACTGGAAACCAGGAAACCAGTTAGTTTGAACTGGAGGAATTCAGGTTTTAACTGGATCAGACGTGAAAAAAAATATGCAGAAATTTAAATGAGGATAAATTAGATTTTATTTTAGGAATAAAATCAAATAATGAGAAACAAAATCTCAATGTGAAAAACAAAGCAGCATAGTTTGACAGATTTTTGTTGTTTTAAAAGAAAAGCCTTGTGAACAATAAAATGTGAAATGTGTAAAATAACCAAAACAAATGAAAAAGTCAATAGTTTAATCCAAACTAGACAGAGATCTGATCAGACACAGAGGATGAGTTTATACTGATTTTAACATAATAATATGTATTTTTAATTCTTTTAAATATCCAGATCATCACTTCAGACTCAGTTTTCCAGTTTTAGCTCCTAAATCTAGTAAATGTTTAGTTTTCCATCAGTAAAATAATCAGAGTCTGAATCTGTGTTGAGTCTCTGAGTTAGTTTAGTGTCTCTGACCAGTTGATCCTGGTTTGTTTCTCTGAGCGTCACAGAGAATCGATCCTGTCAGGCTGTGATGATCATCACAGATCAGCTTGTTTCTCATGAAGCTGCAGCAGCTGCTGAGCCTCAGGCTGTGGTTTGGTCTTCAGCTCAAACCTGACAGATTGTTTGTTCTCACTGTGATGTGGAAACGTCTCACTGGCTGAATAAAGGTGAAAGCTTTGAGGTTTCAGCTGCTAGAGACCAGAAAACACTTCCTGATGCAGCCAAACGGCTCTGAGGCTGCAGATCAGCTCAAATGTTACAATATTAAAAGGGAAACTCATATTGATTCATCATTTATAGATATATATATTTCCAATCATTTTTTTTTATTGTCATTCTGATCCTGTTTCTCTGTAACTGAATGTCTGTCCAGGTTTTCCTGCATTTCTCTTAATGGCCACTGGGGGCAGAATGAGCCGGTATAGATGAACATTTTCTAGATCTCAGTAGATCAGTTGATTCTCACTCATCCACCATGTTCAGCCATTAAAGCTGCAGCTCAGAGGAAACTTTGCTCTGAAAACATGAATAATCAGCTTAGATGTTCTGATCTCATTCAGTTCAGATGATGAGAAATCAGAGAGTTTAGTTTCCTGCTACATCAGGAAGAACCAGATTAAATTAAACAAATAAAATTATCCCTAAAATCCAAAGGTTTAACTTTCTAAATCAGAGGTTAAAGTACAGATCCAAACAAAACTCAACATCATCTCTGTTGTCCTTCACTGGACCAACAGCCATGAAAACATCCAGAGTCTCTCCTTAGAGAACCAGATTAATGTAACATTTACATCTGATGGAAGAATCCAGAGAGAATCCAGATTCCATCAGAAGAACAAACAGAAACATCTGATCAGATCCATCATGTTGATCTAATTATTACATTTCTACTGACAGGAAGTCATTTATAGTTCATCATCTGTTAGCAGTAGCAACAGTTAGCTTCAGGCTGGTCAGCTAGCATTAGCCATGCTAACAGCAGTGCTGCTAGCCTAGCCTAGCTAAATGACTGGATGTTTTCTTCTTCTGCAGCTCTGAGGCGTCGCTGCTTCACTACTGTTCTCTACGCCACCAGGACAGAAGAAGAAGAAAAACTTTGATGCTGAAACTCCTGGAGACAGAAAATGTTGTTGATGTGAAACTGGATCAGTTATTTAACTCTGATAGCTTTGTGTTATAAACTGGAAACATTATGAAGATGTTCATTCAGAAGAACCTGATTTATGATTCTGACAATAAATTAAAGCAGAATAAAATCAACTCCAGGGACAGAAAAATGTCAATCTGAATGTTTCAGTTTCTTCTCTGTAAAACCTCATGAATGTATTTAATGTTTCAGTCTCATGTTTCCAGAAAATGTTTTTATTTTAAATGTCTGAACTGTTAAAACTTCAGCAGCTTCAGCCTGAACATGATGTTCTGTCTGTCTGTCTGTCTGTTGTTCATCAGTGGAAACGTTTTTACAACATGTGAAGGAAACTAAACCAAAACCTCAGAATGAACCTTTAATCCCTCAGTGTGTGAAACCAAAGCTGCAACTTCAGCTTCAGGTTGATGACAAACCTAAAGCCAAGATGCATAAAATCATGTTATTTCCACCAAACATTGATTTCTGATCTCTTCCCGAGTTAAAACATTGATGTTGTTGTTTCTAAATAAATACAAACTTGTTTTCTTTGCATCATTTGATGTCTGAAAACTCTGCATCTTTTTTATTATGATCATTTATTTTCTGCAAATAAATACAACATTTTTCCAGAAATATGTCAGTTCAAAGAATAAAAAAACAACAATGTTCATTTTACTCCAACATATACCTCTAAAGCATATATGCATAACTCACACATATGATAAAGGGAGGACTGGCAGAAAATTCCTGGGGCATTTTTTGGTTCATCCTTGTCTGTAGGCGCCAACAGCACTTCCATGTCCAGAGGAGCCAGTTGGACATCTGGTCGGGATGGAGCCTCACTGGTGAGGAGTTCAGGTCCCACCAGGAGGAGGAGAGACCAGGACACCTGGAGGGACTATGTCTCTCTACTGGGGACACCTTGGGGTTCATGGAGGAGCTGGAAGAGGCTGGAGAGGGAAGACTGGACCTCCTGAGGCTGCTGACCCCACAACCCGACCTGGATAGAGATGGATGGATGGATGGATGGATGGATGGATGGATGGATGGATGGATGGATGGATGGACATGTGTTACATCAGAAGCAGAAGCAATAAAACTAGTCAAAGAAACAAGAGAGCTGTGTAACACAGGTAAACTGAGATTATACAAGTTCATATCAAATAGTGACAAAGTGGTACAGTCGCTGCACAGAGAGGAATTTGCTGACAGTATTAAAGATTTGGATCTAGCACTTGGAGAGCCTCTGATGGGAAGAGCACTTGGAGTTCAGTGGTGCATTTCTTCTGATGAGTTCCAGTTCAGAATAACAAAGCACCCAAAGACAAGAAGAGGAATCCTCTGTGCAGTAGGGTCAGTGTATGATCCACTGGGATTCGCAGCGCCCCTCATCCTGAAAGGAAAACAAATCCTGCAACAGGAGAAAGTTGGATGGGACGAGCCTCTTTCGGATCAGCTCTACAGAGACTAGGAATCCTGGCTTCAAAATTTGTCAAAGGTGAGAATCCAAAGATGCTACCTGAAAACTCGGACATCACACAGTGCGATTTACATCATTTTTCAGATGCTAGTGTGACAGGCTATGGACAGTGTAGCTATTTAAATAAGAACAGTCACGTCCAAAGGGGATGTTCATTGTGCACTAGTCAAGGAAAAGGCACGTGTTGCCCCAAAGTCACGACTGTCCCTAGACTTGAGTTGACAGCTGCAGTAGTTGCAGCTGTCAATTCTGACTGATATCTGACTGTTTAACCTCTAGAGCAACTTGGCTGCAGACTGATTTAAAGACCAAAAAGCTCAGAGGGTTTAACTCTACATCAGTTTTCTATGTTAGAATCTCTAGATCTAGAATTATAAGACTGAGATATCAAGGCAAAGAAACTCTATAGCTCCTGACCAGGCCATTCAGGGGCCTCCAGACTTTCAGGGGCCTCCAGACATTCAGGGGCTTCTAGACATTCAGGGGTCCTATAAGTAATTGAATTGTAATACGCATTACATATCTAAACCTGTAGCATTCATTTATTCAGAACAATGGTATTAGAGATCAAATAAAAAATAAATAGTATATTCAGGATTTTATTAGGATGTAATTAAATAATAAATGTAGAAATAATCATCTTGATAGTTTGATTGATGTGTTACCATGGCTACAATAAGGTGTTATCTGTAATCTTCATGATTGAGCCGGATTTGCTCACAAATATATTACAGTAAATAATGGCCATTAATCAGTGATTGATTTTAAGCTCAGCCAATTAACCTGAGCTTCCTGTCACAGACGTCACTAATCTATTCCACACAATAAAAAAACAAAATATTCAATGCAAAAAAAGAAAATTAGTAAATCAAACCAAAAGAAAGAACATACATTAGTAACAGATAGGTTTTACTACAGACTCAAAGTCCAAATTACATTTTTAAAAAAGGAAAACAATTAATATAATAAAAGAATAAAAAGTGCAAAAAGGGCCCCTAACCATTCAGGAGTCAAATAGAAAAAATACAAAATACAAAATGTAAAAAACAAACATAAAAAACTCTTCAACCGATGGAACAAACTGTCCTTGTCCAGTTTCACATTTTTCGACAGGGTCAGAGTCGTTGTGTCCTGCCTGATCAACAAACTGTCACTCAGCAGCAGATCCAGGTGAGAACAGCCCAACCAAACAACAAGACAAGACAGCAGAGCGTAGAGAGCGCTGCAGATCCAAAATATTGCAGACAATCAGGTGAAACAGAAAACCCATCAACTGTGGATTCAGGTTAAATACATTAGAATCTAAATAGCAGGTAGATGACCCAACTTTGGCTCTTTGTGAGGATTTTCTGTTTTTCTGCTGCTTCCCTCGTCATCCACTAGTTGGCGCCAACAGGCTGCACCACCTGGAGGGATTTCCTGCTGATTGACAAACATAATGCCTCACCCAAAACCAGCACAGCTCCTCATTGGAACCAGGCTTTAGTCCTCACAAGGAGCAGCAACCACAACAAAAGATGTTTGGAAAATAGTCTTTATAATATATTAAATACGAGATCATACACAAAAATGTTATATTTCTCTAGATTGTTGTGCTTGTCTTTGTACTTATCATCAAAAGTAATTTTCCAGAGAACAAAAAGGCAAAAGAAATACAAATTATTTTTACAGGTGTCTACGAAAAGTGCAATGAATGGACATTCAAGCTTCACAACAATCAAAACAACAGTTCAGCTTGCCTGTCAGATAGTCTGTTAAACACACTTTTAGTTAAATCTAAATTTTTGTTTTAAAAAAATAGCTATTAATCTGTGATATTAATGCATTTCATTAAGTAGGGAGGAAAAAGAGCACAATTCATAGAAAAGAGTAATGAAAGCATCAATATGTTCATTAATTTATTTGTTTCACTTTATGAATTGAGTTACTGTCATAAATTAGCTTTTCAATAAAATTCTAATTTATGGAATATGACTGTGTTTAATTTAGCAATTGTCTCACTGAAATCCATCCTGAATAAATAAAGTCAAATTGTTATGGCAACAGATCCAATATCTTTCATTACTTAGACACTGGAAGTGAAGGACGCGTGCGAATCGTGCATTTAACAAAAAACTCTATCTGTAAAAATACAAAATTGACGATAAATCAGTCCTTTTTCTTTCTTTCCAAAAATACACAGTTTACACGGTCAAAAACTGTTTTTGCTCTGTGTCTAAGTAATACAACCGTGTCTAATCAATCTGAAAAATGGTTCCTTTTGTTTAAGGCAATACACAATCCAACAGCAAGTAAACCTTTCAAAATAAAACTACATTTCACAATAAAAATACCTAAACAAATATCAATCGTCCTAAATAACATTTATAAAATACAAACAAACCATCTTACAAATAACTTAAATATTTTCTATTTATGGCTCTAACACAAATAAAAAATCTTAATAATTTTAAGCAGCTCAGTTCAGAAACAGAAAGATGAAAAAAAAAACATTTTAAATCCAGATGAAACGTCTAAAAGTCACAAACTGATCCTGACTTTAAACTGCAGGCCAGATTCATTCAGTATCTCTGGTCAGTCCAGTTTGGACGGGTTCTAGATCGGTTCTGGTTCCATAAGCCTGGTCCTGTAACGGTTCTGGTTCTCCAAGTCCTGGTTCTGGTTCTGGTTCTGGTTCTGCTGAAGGACCATCAGCTGATAGTTGATGGTTCCTCTGCTTGGTGACGATGAAAACAGTCAGTCAGTGATTCTGGATGAAAGTTGATCTGCTGAGGTTCTGGATCCATCATCCTGCAGGTCAGACTGGATTCTGCTCAGCTGGTTGGTTCTGATCCGTTAAAAGCTGCTGAGCTCCAGCTGGATCTACTGGAGGCTGGTTTGGCTTTGGACTCCAACATGAAGCTTTTTCACGGTTCAAATAAACTAAAATAACTACAACTAACGAAACCACCAGAACCACCGACACACCAACCGACACACCAACCACCAGACCAATCAGATCATCTGATCCGTCTCTGTTTCCTCCACCAGCATCACCTGCAGATCAGAACCAGGTGTTAGTTTGATGTTCAGGTAGAAAATGACTGAAGATCATCATCTGATCTCAGACCAGCTGATTTATAGACTCTCAACTAAAACATCTGTAGAAAACATCAAAAAGAAAAGTGATGATGTGGAAACTCTGAGTTTGGGAAAAAATCCTGGATTTCTTGTTCAAAAAGGAAAGTCTTTTGAGAAAATGGGTGAATGAGCATAAATTAGCGCTGAGGCTGAATAAAAACCATGAAAGTTTAAAGATGTGAAGAAAGACCAACTGGTAAATTACATACTAGCTGAGGTGAAAGGTCGGCACAACAAAAGGCTTCCTGCCATGCAGAATATCACCTGAAGGCAAGTTCTTGTGTCTGAGCTAATTTTAAAGCTCTATGACATTAAAGGCGGGGGTGAAACTAGGGGGCACTTCAGGGTACTGCGTCCCCTAAAAGATTTAGCGGGGTACTCAGTACCTGCAAGACAGAGGAGTGACTGTCCGCTGTATAGAATCAACGGGTTCACTGTGAAGCCGTGACTGATTAGTTTCTCAAAAACAATCTAAAACACAACTTAATCAGTTAATAAATAACTATATTCCCATTTCATATTGTTTCTGAACTGCTTTACATAGCAGGTCCAACACGTCCGGTACCAGGAGGCTGAAAGCAGCACGTCCTCCTCTGATTGGTTTAAAACATTCGTAACTTTATTAAAGAGCAAAAAAAAAAAAAGTCAACAAGACGTGTTCAAATTAATGACCCAACAATCATAATAATCTCAATAATTATAGTTTCAACAAGGTGTTGGTCAATTCTGTGCGTTTCGGTTCCATTTCCAAAATAACGAGCAGAGCAAGACTTTAAAATCAACTAATCAACCACCACTGAGTTCATGAGGCTTATTTTAACGATGGCAAAATAAATATCAAGCCTGAAAACCTGATATCATAATGGACTGAATGTTATATTTTTAACGTAATCTCTGGTTGCCTTGTGGAGCGCAGGAGGTTGCCATGGCAACGGGTGGGCTTAAATGACAGAGAGACGGAGAGTAAAAAGGTGGAGTGGTTTTGGCTGCGTTCACACTGCAGCCTGAAGTGACTCAATTCCGATTTTTTGGCAATTCCGATGTTTTTCCAGCCGTTCACACTGCCAGTAAATGGACCTGTATGTGTTCTGCAGTCTGAACGGGCAAACGACCTGAAAGTGTCCCGCATGCGCAGTAGAGGGCGCTATAGCGTCAGGTTCTCAGTGTTCTGCTAACCACCATAGAAGAAGAGCTCAATGTTTGAGGAAGTAAACATGGAGGCTAACGGTGGAGCTTAGCTACATATTTGAAGTTGTTGTCCAACCGGAGCAACATATTAACAACTTAATCCTCATATAGTCGTCATGGTTGTTGTTTTTCTTCCCGTATCAGGACTCAGAATAGTGAGATTTGTTGAGAATCTCAACAAATGAATGAGACCTGGACGTTATGGTCGCATTTGAATCGATACGTATCGGATATGAGTCACATTCTAAAAGAATCCGACCTGAGCTGTTCACACTGCCATGAAAAGATCGGATCCAGGTCACATTAGGTCAAAAACATCTGGACTGGGTCACTTCAGGCTGCAGTGTGAACACACCTTTAGAGCTGATCACCAGTTAAGGGTTGTTTTACCTTTGTTTACCTTTGCTGTGGCTCTTTACAGCTGTAGTTTCTGAACGTTCAATAAACGTTGAATGAGACTCAGAAAAACAGGCTACCACATGATAACAATGGATTAAACAGTTTTAACTGCTGATAAAAGTGACAGAGGACACAGATATGGGAAGTTCAGAAGCTCCTACTGTATCAAATTGACAGAGGAATAACAGAGAGTTGACCATTCTAAGGTAAAAACACCAAATGTCTTCCAGTCCAGAGGGGACACGGCGGACAATGTCCCCCAATGCAGCCAGGTTTATAGGGATCCATCCTTACTAGAATCTCCCTCAACCAATGATGTTTATTTTACACCAAGGTGTGAAGCTCTGTGCCTTCTGGGTCTCAGAGTTTTTCACCAGTCCCTTTGTCCTCTGGTCTGTAATCTGGATCAGGACTCTGTCAGTCTTTGGTTCTGTGATTGTTGGGTCCAAACACACATTATTATACCTCACTGACCTTTGCTCATTTCACATTAATTATTATCCATCCTTTACAGCCACCTGTCCCTGCAGGGTTGTGGGACGACTGGAGTCAACATCCAGCAGCCATTGAATGATAGGCAGGGCAAATATCTGTTATTTTGTAGCAGATCGTAGCTTTTTCTTAATTTGTAAAGTAGAACATATTTCAATGTATGATGGCGTTGAGTGGACCTTTATGTTGGCTCTTTTAATGTGGCTCACAGTGTCACTACATCCCTGGTTCTGATGATCTGGGTTTGGGTCAGGGCTTCTCGGCTTCTGTGGACTTTCAGGGTCGTCACTGAAAGGTCATATGACATCACCATGACAAGTTGTTCTCCACATTAATGCTCCTACTAAAAGCTAGAACTCCCCCTGCTGGACAGACTGGTGAACACCAGGTCCTCACAGCTGAGGTTCCTCATAATGTTCAGAATTAATTAACAGACATTATTTTACTGATGAAAACCATCATGGAGAGCAGAATCAGGACAGAAAATCAGCGTTTATAACTTCTCCTTCTGTTTACTGATTGACCTGATAGAAAATCTCCTGGAAGAAATTCAAGTCAAAGGGAAAAAACTCAGACTGAGTCGTAAACGACAATTTAATCAGATGGAACTGAACAGGAAGACAACAGCCAGACTAAGACTAAAATAAAATCCAGAAAATTTAATGCCTGAGACTGAGAACATCAAAAAGTGGTTTTGAGTACTGCAGCACCAGAGCCAGTTACCATGGTGATATATTTAAGTTACTGTATTTTCCGGACTATAAGGCGAACCTAAAAGTCTTAAATTTTCTTGAAAATCAACAGTTCGCCTTATAATCCGGTGCGCCTTATGTGTGGACTGAATTCCAGAATCTGTCCCTGATGGAGACGTAAAGTGTTCAGTACGTTCGCTGGCAGCGATAAACCAATCAGAGGATTGTTGTCCAAGTTCTGCAGCATAGCCTCCCGTAAAAACCAGATAGGTTTTTCCACCATCACCGTCCCTGTTCATCTGCTGTGGAAAAGGAAGTGAAGCAAACTAATTCGCAGTTTGCCTTCATTCCAGGAGGATTAACAAGAACTTCAACGCTGGACATCAGTGTAAACAGGGCGTTCAAAAAAAAGCTGCGAGCGGCGAGGGAGTGATGGATGACAGACTGAACACTCGTTTACTGAGACGGGGAAGCAGCACCGGCGAGTTACGCCACCATGTGTGAATGGACTGTGGATGCCTGGGCTGATGTATCTCCCTTAACTGTTGTCTGAACTTCGCGAAAGTCGACATCATGGCAACGAGACCGACTCTGACAATGATGAGAGGGAACCTGGCATGTTTGATGGCGAAACATGCTGTTCAGTTC
>CM065371.1:632500-707523 GCA_033032245.1 Poecilia picta
CAGAGGGATAATCAGTAGCCCAGCATCATGACCTGTTTGTTTTGAAGATCCTGCAGCTTCCACTTCTCTTCCTAACATGGCGCCTCCTCACCCTGAATCTCATACTGACAGGAGGAACCACAGAGCTCCGTTAGGTTAAAGCTCATCTTCTGAAGTTGGGATATTTTTCCTCCAACAGGTTCCAGAGGAATCACCTCAAACCAGATGTTGGACTGGATTTTATTTCTATGTCACTTGTGAATGTTAAAGCCTCATTTTCAACAGTGGAGCTATAAAGGTTGAAAAAGGTTATCATTTTGGAGAGCATCAATATTTCCACAAAATAAAAAGTAAAAAAAAAGAGGTTTGATAAAGGAAATCTTCTCAGACTCTGAGTTTGACAGCACCAAACAATTTTTTTTAAATTAGACAATTTATTTCACATAATTATCACCTTAGAAGCATTTCTTGTTTCATTGTTTGTTGAATATGTAATCAAACATATTTACAATGTTTGATGTTTGTTGTAAATGACGTATAGTCACAGACAAACGAGATGATTAGTCCAAGTTTATCTGTATGGAACATTCAGAAATTACAGCAGCTGTAAAGCGCCACAGCAAAGGTAAACAAAGGTAAAATAACCTGAACAGGTGATCAACTCAAAACCACTCTCACCTTTTTACTGTCTCTCTCCCTTTGTTGTTTCAGCACACTCGTTGCCGTGGCAACCGTTTGCGCTTCGCAAGCAAAGCATTTACAGTAATTAAAAATATCGTCCCCTGATCAGGGGATGATTTATGTTTTTTCATCCACCTAAATAATGTGTAGTTGCGCCACTGTGTCTGTCAGCAATAGTATTCAACAAAATGGTTGAATACATTTTGTTCAGGACAAGATAACTTTGATCTGACAAACTAAACTCCAACTGATGTCCCCCCTTTGCTTTTCTGTCGCTTCTGAAACCCCTCCCTGGTTTGAGAGTGTTCTTCTGTAACTGTGATGTGTTAAAGTTTCCATAGTTACCGTTGTGACCAGCCCATGTATTTATGGTCAGGGAGAACATGATGACTCATAAAATTTAATAGATATCTGTGTTTCCATGTGAATTAAAATAATTAGCAGCTGTAGACAACCAGCAAGTTGTAAGATAAATTTGTGAATTAATTTGCATTCTTGCAATTCCAGAAGTAGGGAACTCTGCCCTCGACTTTGTTCTAAGTTTCCTCCTACATCAGCAGAGATGACCAAAGGATTCCCCATTTTCCAGGATCTGCTGGAAAATCCTCCCCTGCATGTGTGTGAAGGAATGTCAAATCAAAACACACATACACACACATACATCTGGCAGGGGAGTTTAGGTGGTTTGAGTTTAAAGGAAACCAGAAACAGAGCTGGGTGTGTTACCGCAGGATTCCTCTCTCTCTCTCGCTCTGGCTCTCTTTCTCTCTCTCTTCTCTTTTCTCTCTCTCTCTCTCTGTCTCTCTCTCTCTCTCTCTCTCTCTCTCTCTCTCTCTCTCTCTCTCCCTCTCTCTCTCTCTTTCTTTTTCTCTCTCTTGCTGCCTGGTGAGTGGTTGCAGTGTGAGAAGCTCCTATGTTGTGCTTATTATCCAAACTCAGTTACACAAACAGCTCCTCATGCTGCCTGGCCAGCAGTTGAGGAGGAGCGGCCCAGTCACACACTTTTAGAAGCACATATGCAGGATAAAAACCAGTCAGTAGCTTTTTGGTATCACCAAAAAGATACCAACACATCAACACACACACACCAACAGCTTAAGGCCTTTTCTTTCATTGAAGGCAGTATAGTTTGTTTATTTATGGCACCACGTTGTCATGGTGACATCTAGTGATAATGTATAGGTAGTTAAACTATTTGTCAGTTTTTAAATTAGCTCCTAATGTTCCACAGCTTTGGAAGGCACCTATGATGCTCTGGGTGACTTTAGGCCATAACCTCCACCATAGAATATTCTTGCATGTAACACAGAACAAATATGGACAAAAATATGTGGAGGCTAGCTTTTATCCTACAGCAACAGGATAAAACTATCAGGAACAAGGAGGCAGTCGGAGTACATTCCACTGTTTCAGATCATTCTTTGTGAAACCAAGGGCTTTTCTTCAGGGTTTGTTGAACCTTCAAAAAGCCCAGAGGTCCAAATTTACATCCAACATTCCTGAGATGTTATATACATCCGTGTTGGATGGGGGCAATATTAGCTTCCTCTTTACTTAAGGTAGCAGTTTTCTGATTTTAAATGGGTGGTACCATGGTCTGCTGCAGAGACCTGTTGAAGACAGTCCTTTTTGGATTATTGAGGGACTTAGACCAGCCCAGAATATTCACTTTGCATTCCCTTTTTTGTAATTTTTTTGTTTGTTGGTTGTTTTTTTGTTTGGTGATTTCATGCCTGCAGTCAAAATCACAAAATTTGTGCTGCTACACAAAATCTTGAGAGAAAGAATTTGGCTCAATATCAGGATTAATTGTTGACCACCTTATTGCCAAACTTTCCATTCACAGTACCCAAATGTTATATTAAGTCCTTATCTCGGCTATGTAAAGTAATTTTAAAAGGTTTTCTCTGCACCCATTCACATAAAACTTCATGCAGTTCTTTCTGTTTTATGATGCTGTTTATTTTTACCTTTTAATCCAAAGCCATAACTACCTGCAGTGTGTTACCACTCAGAGTGTTCATAGTGCTTAAACTACACAATGTCAGCTGAAAAATTAAAAACACAACCAGGTTCTCTGGGATAAGTAATGAGATATTTTTTTCCCAGAACAGTGGCTGTTTTAATGCAAATGGAATCAAATTCAACAAGTTGTGTAATCTGAGTGGAAGTTTCCATGTTCCTTTTAATTTAATAGAGCAACAAATTCATAAGGACATTTTTTTGAATTTTTTTTTCAGTCGCTACTGTCCAAATCCTCTCAAAGTTGCATGTTTTATTGATTTACTGTTGTTACATGGGTTTTAATTTTATCAATTCATTACATATCAGAATGCTAACAACACTTTTGGCTTCAAAGAAAACATGTAGTGAAGGCAAAAAAATAAACTTTTCTTTTTGATTGCTTTTTTTAATGTTATTTGTTTGCTTTAAAAAAACAGAATATGTGTCATGTGTGGCGTGAACTGCACTTAACATTGACTTTTACTAATAAATGATTGTATTTTTTGTATCAATTTTGTAGCAATTTATTCACAAATGACTCAACAGAAAAGCAAAAAATTAGAATCTATGTTGCTTCAGATTTTAGACTCACAAATCCAAATTTGCATAAAAAAATTATCTTTTCAGTTTTCCATCCATTTTCTTTATACCTTGGTGGGGTTGGGAGGGTTGCTGGTGCCTATCTCCAGCTAACATTTTGGGTGGGAGGCAGGGTCACCCTGGACAGGTTGCCAGTCTGTCACAGTGCAACACAGAGGCACACAACCATGCACACACACCTAGGGGCCAATTAACCTGACAGTCATGTTTTTGGACTGTGGGAGGAAGCTGGAGTACCTGGAGAGAACCCACTCATGCACAAGGAGAACATGCAAACTCCATGCAGAAAGACTGGGGCTGGGAATTGAACCCAGAACCTTTTTGCTGCAAGGCAACAGCTCTACCAACTGCGCCACTATGCAGCCCTTCTTTTCAGTTTTTTTTATTTATTTTTTTAATGATACACACAAAGTTTCTGTGACCAATGATAACCCCTTATTGGGTTAAATGTATATATTTAGCAAATGCATTATGTATAAGAATATTTCAAAATCTCTAAAATTGATTTTCAAATATGTTTTGTTTTTCATTTTCAATCATAGATCCAACTTAGAAGACCACAGGGGATCGGTTTTCTGTTATTTACAAGACATAACGACATGTTTGAGCTTTAGAGAAAAGCATGTTTCTGTACTCCAAACACCTCCCCTAAACTTTCCTCCAAGCAATTATTTTGAAATCTAGGGCTGAGTTAGATATGGAAATTGTCTCCTTGTGTTTTGCAAGCAATGTGGGCAAAACTATGTCTCAATGCCTTGCCTTGACAACAACACACACACAGACACACGCAAACACACGCACGCACACACACACGCACAAGCACACATGCACACACACGCACGCACACACACACACATAAAATGATGACGTACCTTGTTTATCTATTTTCCATGGCTCTGACTGTACCTTCCTGCCTTTGGGGTTGCTGCCTCAACGAGAACAATGTCCCATTAAATGAGGAGGGTCAGGAAGTGAGAAACACCAAGGTGAATACCTAAACTTCCCTCAACTCTTTCCATATGCCATGGACATGGAAAAGCATGCAGCCAAGAATTTCCTCTGCTGTTGAAGTAATTCCTTATAGACTCATTACCCAGTGACAGTGACGATTACTTTGAGTCTCTTTAGTTAAGGAAATTGATGATGAAGCATTTATCCCTGAGCAACCTCTTGTTAAAGTGGAATCATCTTTGAACCTGTAATTCGCATGTTCAGTGTAAATGCTCTGTGTGTAAATAAACAAGCAATTTACAGTCGACTGTTGTGGCCATTTGTGATCTCAGTAACACTGATCATAGCTTAGACAGTAAAGGATGCGTTCTCTGCAGTGTTTGATCTGCTGACAGGTTGATGAGGTTCTAATGGGATTAATGGAACCATGCTCTGGTAAGACAGTTGGAGTCTTTTAAGTGATCAAACTAAATGGTGAAAAAAATTAGAACCTGACATTTTGATTTCATTTATGTTAAAACCTAGATCACTTTTGTCTTCCACTTCACATTTTTACTCTACTTTGTGTGCCCCCTTACAGATTTCTACAGTTTTTACTTTTCTTTTGTCTGTCTAATATAACCTGAGATGACAAAAAGCATACCAGGTGCAACATGGATGCATTTATTTCTTTACATTAAAAGGTTACATTTTATTAAAAAGTACCAAAGCAATCATTATATGATTTTACTTAGGTCCTTATAATAGATTATTGTTAGTACAAAGGGCCTGCTGTAGTGAAGTCCAACATGGTTTGTTTGAAAATGAAGCAGTTTTTCGTTTCCTCTCTGCCTGTTAACACAGCTGCTCAGGAAAGCCTAAATCCCTCCTGCAAGGTCAAGTTTACCCAAGATACTGTAGCACAATACCTCCAAATAACCATCAGCATTCTCCAAGGGAACACAATAGACATATCTCCACCCTCTGCTCTCATTCCCATACCTTGCAGCTAACACTTTGATGCTATCATCTTCCTGTTGGACAGATGGTTTTCCAAGACTCTGAGGAATGACAGGAGAAAAACATGTCAGTTTTCCACACCTTAGCCCGGCCGCCTCATACACTCTGGGACTCCTTTGTTCTCTGCTGTTTCCATCAAGAGGCAGCATAGGGCCAGAGGAAAAGACAGCAGGAATAACCAGCTGTACATGCAG
This sequence comes from Poecilia picta, assembly GCA_033032245.1. Taxonomy (NCBI): domain Eukaryota; kingdom Metazoa; phylum Chordata; class Actinopteri; order Cyprinodontiformes; family Poeciliidae; genus Poecilia; species Poecilia picta. The sequence continues at coordinate 637,909 of CM065371.1, forward strand.
ACATTCAGGAGTCCGGGTGGAACAGCTGTCCTCTGAGCATCCTTCCTGTTCGATACGATCCAGGTTATGAGAGCAGGAGGGCAAAATTGTGGAGAGAAATTTCAGGAGAGGAAACTTCTCTCCACTTCTTGGTAAGGTGACATGTATAGCCAGATATTTACACAAACTATATGAAAAACACACATCTTTGTTTCTCTGTGTTTGACATGAAATCAGACTTCCCTACTGTTTTAGCTCAGTTAGGATTATCTAAATTATTTCTGTTTGCTGAATGACTGAATAATGAGAGATTCATAAACAAAACTTTAAAGCATAGTTTCCATCCATTCCTCCAGTATTTGGTCAAATGTCCTTTAAGCTGTCTGTATTAGGTCAAATATTTTGGGTTTCCCTCCACAGGTAACTCCCACAATAGACTGCTAGAGTTTTGACCCATTCCTCCTGGCAGAAAAAGATGGAACCGGGCCAGGTTTCTGGCTCTGCATTATGCTACCAGCTTCAGCTGCATCTTCACTAAGTCCTTGCTTTGGTTCTGGGATTGATTCGCATTTTTCACACCAGAATCAGTTCATCCCTGGGAAACAGAACCCACCTCCTTCCTGAACAAATCCCCATGATTGTTATACTTGGATATAATTGTTAGAAAAGATGAATGTGGAAGCTTCAGGTATCTGGAAGTTGGACCAAAGGATAAACTAGACTGGTGGGGGTCCATGCACTTTTCACACTTCTTTGAATTTTTCCATAATGTCACACAAAAAAACAACCCTGTGTGCTTGAGGTGTCACCTGAAAATACATATTCCTCCATTTAGCTCAGATGTTGTGAATTAGCCTATCAGAAGACAAAATGTGTCTTGAAACAGACAAATTATGTCTGACTCAAGAAAGCCAAAATGTTATTAAGTTCATTTTAGTTTGATTTATTTAGATCCAATTTACAAAAGGCTATCATCATCTGGGTCTACCCAAATTGTTCAAAAGCATAATCTTAGTTTATGGAAACTTTTATATTTGGAGAAAAGTTTTCAAAAATTGTCTTATTCATTACTCTGACATTTCACAAAATAAATCATTCTATTCCTAATCTCAGACTTGATGTCCTGACACACCAGCAGAGTATGCAGGGTCACAGTGTTAATGTTTCTGTATGAAATGACAAATTAGGTCTAATCCAAGAAGGCCAAACCCAGTTTTAATAAAAAAAGTTATTAAGTTCATTTTGGTTTGATTTATTTAGATCGAGTTTACAAAATTCACCACAAACGAAGATGAGCACACTTAAAGTAAATCTCATTAATAAATTCTAGTTCAGATTTAGTTAATCTGAAATGGAATTCAGATTAACCTGTTTCCCTCCACAGGTAATTTGATTAAGCTGTTTAAACAGTTCAACACAGTTCATGGTCCAAAACAAGAAGCAATCTGAGTATATGGCAGCAGAGGGAAATATTCTCTGCATGCCCCTGCGTGTAACTGGATGTCAACACTATGTACATCTCATCTTTTTAATAAGAGCCAAAGGGAAAATGCATCTTTCCAATCCAACTTGAATTTATTGCCACATACTTTCTTCACAGCTGCAGCAGAAAACACCCTTTAGTTATTGTCATTCCAATGATCCTCCTCATTTTTCTCTGACTGTCCTTCGTGGCTTAAGGCCAAAGAATCCACTTTTTCCTCACTGTGGCCTGAGGAATAACTTTTACATAGTAAGAAAAAAATAAATGGGCAAACAGACTTAGACTTAGAAGTATAAACTAATGTATTTAGGGACAAAATATTTTACAAAAAATAAAAAGCTACAGTAAAAAGGCTGCATATATGTGCAGATTGTTAAAGTAATTCTTTCTGTTTCAGTTTCAGTCTAGTCGAATTTGAATTCAACAAACATTATGAATCTTATTAGAAACTTTAATCGACTGTAGGATGTTTTGGTATTTGCTCATGCGTATCGCTTTGAAAGTCATTGTAGTTTATAACTATGATGTTTCTCTGCAGTTTATTTTACAGCATAGAAATGCATATGAAATACCTTCAAAAAATCTATGAAAGTGAAAACTAATACAAATTCAAAAACTATCCTCTTCTCTAACTACTGAATATGTTTTATGTTGCACTTGCTGACATGACCTCATGATTATTATATGCAAGCAAGATCTTGTCCAGTATGCATCAAAGTTTTTGTTTCTTTCTCCACAGGATGATGTGAAAGTGCCCTCAAAACTCAGCATCTCCAAGTCTTTGAAAGTTTCTGAGTCTGTGTCAGGAAGCAGAGGAGGCAGTCTGCTAGAGCTCAAAGAGGCTGTGGAGGAACCTGGAGAAGCAGCAGAGGGCGACAAGGAGGACAAACCCCATGTAGACCTTTCCTCAGATGAAGAGGGGGTGGAAATTGAAGACACCATTGAGGAGACCCGAGCTGAACGCATCAAGCGCACCAGTCTGCAGCGGGTGCAAAACCTGAAGACCGTCTTCTCCAAGGATAAGATGGATAAGACCAGAGCAAAGACCAAAGAGAACCTGGAGAAGACCAGACAAAAAACCAAGGAAAACATTGAAAAGACAAAGCAGAAGACAAAGGAGAACCTGGAGAAGACCAGACAAAAAACGAAGGAAAACATCGAAAAGACAAAGCAGAAAACAAAGGAGAATCTGGAGAAGACACGTCACAACATCGAAAAGAAGATGGGTAAACTTGGAACGCGCATGAGTGTGAACCCTGAGCGAAAACAGAAGATTAAAACATCTGGTGACAAGATGAAGAAGGCCTTCACACCAGACCACGTTGTTTACGCCCGCTCTAAAACCGCCGTCTACAAGGTGCCCCCTTTCACCTTCCATGTGAAGAAGATCCGTGAGGGTGAAGTAGAGGTGGTCCAAGGAACCGAGATGGTGGAGGTGTCCAGGGAAGTAGAGCCAATAGGCGGGGAGGATGTGGAAGTAGACAACACCGAGGTGGACATTGAGATGGAGATGGTGAATGGAGGCGGGGATGCAGAAGAGCATGATGAGGATGAAGAAGAGAGAGCCATGATGCCTTACACGAGGAGGACGATGACGATGATGATAAAGACAGCGACTAAATATAGAGCAAAGAAACCTTCATCCATTCAAACCAATTCTTTGTATCTACACTGAGATTTAAGCTTGATTTGGATTAAAAAGTATATTCAACAATAACTGGGACATTGATGATATGTAGGACCTATTTTCACAGGTTTGGCCACCATTTCTCCAAATGACAGATGGTTTACAGCGTCTTCTAAAAACACAGCATTCACACTATCGGTTTGGATGTGTCCATCACACATTTACTTCGGTCTACTATTCTAGCACTCACAAAGACCTAAAATCTGATAACAAACCACTAACATTCAAGGTTTTGTTTTAAATCTCCTCAATTTTACATAAGTAGCCACATGTGTTTGTGTCACCAGCTTACACCAATAATAGAGTAGAAATGATGGCCAAAACCAAACACAAGCAGAACATCAGTCAATCTGGAGATCATTTTACATGCTATCCCGTCTTTCTTCCATTGACCAGGAGCACTAGAATTAGAATTTTGTTAAGGCTGACGTATGTAGCTTTCATAAATATTTTTTTGATCACTATGTTGTGAAATATAACATGAGCCATCCTGTCTGTAGTTTAAATGTAATCTGCAGAATACACCGCTACTGATCAGAAACAACCAATCAGAGCCAAGAGGAGGGGCATAGTGCTGTCAAGTAACCTCTTGTATGCAATGTTCAATGTGCAAATGGTGGAGAAATGACTTACCATTACTGGAGAGTCACTGATGATGTCAGATAAACATATCTGACATCATCAGTGGCTATGCTAACTAACCTGAGCATTAATGGTGGACTCTGATGTGAGGAGCTAGCTGTAGCCCAGCAGAGAGTAAGAGGAAATGTATGAGCAGCACATACACAAGCTTGGTTGACCACACAGAGACCTGCCTCTGATCAGTTGTTTCTGACAATGCAGTGTATTTCTGCAGATGGTAGTAAACTGCAGTGAGGAGGCAGAAGAACTTGATTTTTTTTCACAGATTTTCTGATTTATGTTATACTGTCACAACATAATGAATGTTTTAACGAAAACATTTTAAAAAATGTTTTTTTTTCTAGTTGTTTTGAATAAGAATAAATAAAGAGGGAATAAGACACATGCTTTGTTTATAATGAACAGTATTATTATCAGATTGGGAAGGAGCACCATAATCAGTGTAAGAAAAATATACAATGAGATTAGTGTAAAAAAAGTAAGGAAAGAAAAAAGGTAAAACGAAAGAAGGAAAGGAAGATATTTCATTGTTAATATACATTCTTTCACAAAAGAAACACAAATATAAACTCACTTTCTTATCTATAATGAAATTCCTTTTTCATATGAATTCACCAAACCATTTCTGAAATTTCCATTGCTGTTTATCTATTTAAATCATGAGTTAAATATTATCTTCTTCTGATTAATCTATCTGTTTATAGGCACAGTGCTATCTGCTGTGACTTCTATCTTTTGCAGAACTCTTGCTTATGTTTAAGTTTTTTTCTAAAACATTTCCCACTTTATGTTATTTTCCTTTCATACCTTCTAAGTGCTGGCAGACTTGCTCACACACATTGTGTTTTTTCATATGATATTTTACTGTCCATTTATGCATATACAGTATATCTGACCATATCACTGTAATTTCCCATAAAAAGGACACATTACATGACATTGCTTTCCTTTTCTTTCTCTCTGAATTCACACACACACAAGCACGCACACCCACCTACCCCCCACGCCCCCCCACACACACACACACACCAGAGCAGAACCAGGTCAACAGTTAATCCTAGCAACAGGCTGTTTTGAAGCTAAACCTATTATGCCTTTGTGCAAGACTGACCCCTAGTGCTGAGGATTTTAATTTGACTACTTTCTGTTCCAAAATAAATTGAATCAGAAATGTTAACCATTCTGTGTTCAGAGGATCTTAATGCAGAGGTTCCCAAGTCTAGTCCTGGGGGGGCTCCTGTCCTGCATGCCCCTCTCTAGCATCCTGGACCAGATGAAAACGCCCCTCAGCAGTCTTTCAGCTCCAAGGGGCCCGCTACTGAGGACAGGATTCAGGCAACCCTGCACTCCAGCAATGTACATAAAAAGTGTGTTCTTACTTTTGGCAGCAGAGGGGGTCATATGTTATGAAACACATATTTTTCATAACATTAATTTTAAACAGGACTTTTGCTTCCAAAAGTAACTGAGATTAGGTTAGATTTAGCACTATTTTACTTGTGCTATGTCTCCTGCCGTCTTGTGTACATAATGTGACGCACTATCTGAGCAAATGATTATTAACTTCAACAGAACTTCTCGCTGTTCATCACATGCGCTTGTTCTGAACTCTGCAGCCATGCTGAACTTTTGTTTTTGCACAGTGCATCACATGGAAGCCACCATAAGTATTATTAAACAAAGCTGAGATATTCAGGCCGTTTCCATGTATGACTGTGTTTAGTGACCTCCCCTGTTTTAATATCCAAACTCTTGGATGGAGCTGATCCAGTTTTCTGCTTTTGCTTTGTCTGTATGTGATTGCTGACCGGCAACACAGCTTAACCACTAATGATTTAATGAATAAAACCCAAACTGAGTCACAGTTTCTGTGTTTTATTGAGCATTTACTAAAAGCTTATTAACATTATAAAATGTAATTAATTTAAGTTTTACTTTTCAGTGGAAAATTTTAATTTTTTCTAATGCCCAGTTTTTAGCATGTGAAAACATTGTTGAATATCTTTGTCTATGTAGTGTCATTCAATTTTTGTGTTGATTTTTTTTATTGATATTTGTTTAAAATAAATGAATAACTTCTATTCTCTGAGCACTGTGGGGTGCTGGTGGGGACAACACACTGTCAATTGCGCAAGATTTTATTGTTTTAGTAGATTTGGTGATGAAGGTATTGGTAAAATTAAAAAGTGAAGTTCAAAGCCATTTTGGAAGACCTATAATTAACTACATGAGCCCACAAACCTAGTGGAAAAACGTGTCCCCTCTATGTTTCTGTTACTTCTGTAGTTTAAAACAACATTTGCTTTAAAAGCAGTTAATTCAAACTGGGTTCAACAGTTGTAAAAAGGACGAATTATGAAAACAATATTCCAAAAAAGTTAATTAAATTATTTTGTTTATTTTCATTGGAAAAATTTGAATTTGAATAAAACAATTTCCTTATGAAGAGCTTAATTAGATTTAAAATGTTTCTTAACACATACACATTATCATCTGAAATCACTCTAATGAGGAGACTACTGCAGACTGGGGCAGTTACTTTCCTCATGGATCATCCATCTCAATATCAGAAATATGGAGAAAGAAGGGCGCTGCTGATGTTCCACCAGTGAAGATCCTGATGCAATCCATATCTACAGTTCGCTCATCAGGATGAGGGTGTGGCTAGTCTGTCCAACAACTCCGCCATGAAGAGTGGGAGGAAAACATCAACCAAAAAAACCTTGTCAAAAATTCACCACTAAGGATCTGCAAGCTACGGCTCTGGAGCCACAGTGGCTCTTAACTAATGTTGTTAAATATATAATTAATTCGGCAGTTTTTTCCTAGAAATTCTACAACAGAATGAAATGATCATAGGTACTGAAAAAAAGAAAGAATGTTAAAATGTCAGAATTCCTACTTTTTTAATCGGGAAAACATGTCAGATTAAAATGAGGAAAAACTTGAGAGTAATAAAAAAACCGCTCCATAAAAACAAAATTAAAATTGTAAAACAATGTCAATATGGAAAAGGATTAGAGTGCTCTTGCTACATGCCACATTTACTGAGTTTCTCTGATTACCCGTTGTTATATCGGTCATGAAAAAATGAATAATATTGTGTATATTCAGCAGGTCAGCAGTAAACACGCAGGTTTGAACACACCTGGTGTCGGGCCGTTTGACGCCCGGTAGGTAGGAAGAGGTGGGACTTTCTGAGACCGTCTGTAGCTTCAACAATACACCCGGAAATAGCTCGGTGCGCAGCAAAATACAAACGTCAAACTCTCAGTCACACGAACACGCCGCCAACATTAATCTATCAGAGCGAGATTTAGCGAGATTTGCAGTTTGGAGTCTGAAGTCGTAAATTGATTACAATTGGTGTCGGAGCGGATATCAGCAACAGCCTGCCTAGCAGAACTATAAGTAAGATTGAGGGACAAGCTTTCAGCATGACAGGCTAAGCTGAACCTTTACGGCTCGTGTGTGGCGTTCACTGGGGAGCCGCAGCCTCCACAAAGGTGAGTGAAGGCCTCAGGAAATGAAACGCTTGCGTTTAGAGCATGAAGTGAAGTTTTGTCTGTTCCTCACTCTGCTAGCTAATGGGATAGCTTACCAACAGCTAGCTGGCGTACCGCTTTAAAAGTAACTTATTGAATAGAACTTCACTACTGTGTCGTTCGCCTTGTACACATTATTGTAGCAGGACACACAGACGGTCTCTCCAGAGAACCTCTGCTTTCAGCGCCCGTATCGCTGTACTGCACCGCTTAGAAGCTACGATGTCTTTAACTTCCAGGTAGACTGACGTTTCCTACCTGGAAGTTTCACATGAGAACCGATGAAACCTTCTTACACTACCATAAAGCCAACAATGCACTTTTTATTCACTTTGATGCACTTTGACGGGTTTATGTTTTGCTGACTTATCTAAAGTAGGCGAAGCAAAGTCTCAATCTACCATTATAACCTGTCGCATAACTTTGTGCTTTTTGTTTCTGCTGTATATAATGAACTCATATCAATAGTACGGAACCCTCCACGGGACATGGGGGACATTTTTTCTTTTGCGTTACCTCCCAATATGCTTACTGCAATATTTGCTGGTCTATTTCGTAAACAGTCATGAATGTCAATTTAAATTTTCATAAATACACATTTAAAGAGCCTCAGTGAAAACCTGTTCATTCTTAACTATTGATTGAAAATCAACTTATTCACAGCATGTTTATGTCAGTTTGTTTAAGGCTGAGATGGACCTGCAGGAAAACTGCCCTTTAAACCTTTCTTCTTTCCCACTTATGGAAAGTTTGTGTTTATATCATAGGTGTGTGGTGCATTTCTGTCCTAAAGGAAAAATATATAAAACTTAAGATATTTCACAACAAGATATAAAGATGGATGGAAAAACCTCACGAAACCTTATATTATCACAGAAAGTATCATGAGAAAAGGCTTACAGTATTCAATTATGCCCCATGAACTGATTAGTACATTATTGCGAGAAAACGCAAAACCTATTGCGAGGTAACGCAAAAGTTTTGCGAGGTAATGTAAAAGGGGGAAAAAACTCCCCATACCCCATAGAGGGCTCTGTACAATAGAATAAGTAGGGGTGTCCAGTTACAACTTCTTTTCTTGTGATACGATACCAATATTGCAGCTTTGCGTATTGGATGATGCCGATACTGACCCGATATATCAGCATGAATAATTCATACTTGCATTACTTACTTTATAGTGTGGAATGTAGGAATGTCTTGAAGTAATATTACTCTGAAAGCAATAGTCAACAACATGAAAAAACGTACCCATTTCTTATTAACCAATGAGTCTGCCTGCAGGATGCAAGTGCTGCTGGATAGAAATGTTGTGGTGGACTAAATGCTGCAGCAGAGTGATTCTTTTAGTGTGCTTATATATATATTTTTAGTTGCAGGCTGGTAACCCTATACCCGATTCTTCGCTAATAGCAGTTCAGGACTCCCCTGGAAAATAGCATGGAATGGAACAATAATACTTTTTTTGTTCTAGTAGCAAAGTGATGGAAGGATATTGGAAATTGCACACACTTTAAGTAATGGCAATACACACACACACTCGACAGGATCTTGCATAAGCAGAAGATGTGTAGATGATAAACATACATGTACCTTTCATATTGTATGCTTTTATTCTGGCAAAACAAAGTTTTATGCAAATATGTAGAAGTATAGCTACATACTTCTACAGAAATATAGACGTAAGTTTTACCACACAGCCCACTCCTAATGAGAACGAGAATGCTAAAGTATCTGACAGGCTCAGCATCTGTTCCTCTCCTCAGCTGCCCAATCAGAGGAGCTTTTAGTAGGGACTCTCCTATAAATCGGCCGGCCAATAAAATGTCCCTGATTTTCTTAATTTTGGGTGATCAGGCGTTACTAGAAGTGAAAACGATCTTATCTACTTCTGCTAAGACCTGAAAGATAGCTATTTCCCCGTTTTTTTGCTGTGATGCGAAAGAGGGCTGACTGACGGACCCACCCAGCAGGTCACGTCTGTACGAGCGCGGCTAATGGTCACCTCACTGTTGATATATTTAGCGACTTTTCAGACCAAAAAAATCAGTGTGGGCCAGAACCACCAGGTTATCCATCTTAAAGGTCAGTGATCGACAGAAAACTGCAATCGGTGCACCCCTACTTTTTAGGGAGTGGCTGACTTCTTCTTCTGACTTTTACAACAGTTCAAAGTAACTTAACAAGACCAACAGCGTTGAAGCTTTTATCTTCTGCTAAGTCACATAAATGGCTAGTTAAAGTCTGAACGCACTAGGTTCTCCTCTTTATTGCAGAATTTAAATTGCTTCACTGGACTGGAAGCAAACATGCTAACCTTTCTTGAACACGGATCAGAGTTGTTCTTTCATGCGGTCTTCTAGGTGTTCTGAATGGTTTTCAGTGCTAACTGTTTTTAAACCTCGTTTTCCAGGTGTCTTTTCCGACTTGCGTCTTGGTTACACAGATTGCACCATGGCAATGTGGATTCAGGCCCAGCAGCTTCAGGGCGACGCATTGCATCAGATGCAGGCGCTGTACGGCCAGCATTTCCCCATCGAGGTGCGACACTACCTGGCCCAGTGGATTGAAAGCCAGCCTTGGTATGCAGCAAACCTGTGCTGAATTCTGTCTGAGTCTCTGATCTAAACATACATGTTACATAGTTTTGTTGAAATGGTTTTTTTTTGGGTTTTTTTCCACAATGAATGGAAATTGCGTTGTCCTTTTTCAGTGCTTTAGTTCTAATAAAGCATTTGTTTCCTAGGGATTCTGTGGATTTGGATAATCCAGGAGAAGAGGCTAAAGCCAAGCGTCTGCTTGACAACCTGGTGGCAGAGCTGCAGAAAAAAGCCCAGGTTCAGGGAGGAGAGGATGGCTTTCTTCTCAAGATCAAGCTGGGACATTTAGCCAGCCAGTTCAAGGTAGCTGTTGGAGCCCCTGTGGTTGGGTGTGTGGGTTCATTCATTTTAAGCGCATGTGTTCTTTAGCTGTGCTACCTGCATCCCTCAGTGTATGTGCTGAGATCCTTAACTCACTTTCAGCGTAGGGCAGGAGTCTGACGGTAAGCACAAAACTGGATTTTCAGGATTCCTCAGGTGACTTTGCTTTTCTGGTATCGCCTAGACACATGAAGCAAGGAAAACTACTGATCATACGCTGTGAGATAACATGTTCATTTGGTAATGTAGGGAAAAGAATCTTGTACAATGCTTCAAAGGTTATGCCACAAACATTTAGTGTAAATATTATGGGCTTCATTGGTGTGCTGAACTGCAGTGTTGGTGGATATGTACATAGGGACATGAAAAAATGGATATGAGTTCACCACGATCACCGATTCATAGCTCTACAAAAGAAGAAAAGTGAAATTTTTAACTTGGAAATTATGGAATATTTTATTTTAAATAAAATAAGAGGAAATGGCTCTTGAGTTTTCTTTTTCCAGTCAGGCCTCTGTGTAAACCTCCTGGCACATCTTCTCCTGATGAGCATTTGGATTCTTTGTCACGTGTGAAGATGTTTTCTTTGTGTGGAATGACTGGAAATGATTACCCTTCCTACATTGATGAATAGCAGCACTTGCTTCTCTACAGTCATTGGAGATGTCTTTCCTCCTTGGATTTGTGTTGACACATTCCTGTCTGTCCCAGAACAACAAACTTCAGAAATGCATGCATCTATATTGATCCTCACGTCGACATCAACAGCCCCCCAGGTGCCAGTGAACTGTAAATGTTGGTGTTGGATGGTGCTGTTGCATTGTGCCAGAGAAGCACAGTTGTCATGTGAGTTAAAGGGATATTAAATGCAAAGTTTTAATCACATGGAATCATTTTTGCCCGCAGAGCACTTATGACCGCTGTCCTTTTGAATTGGTGCGCTGCATTAAGCACATCCTACAGTCGGAGCAGAGACTAGTTCAAGAAGCAACAAATGTAAGTGGTTTGTTTTTTTGTTTTTTTTGTGTGAAAAAAAAATTACTTCCCAGACTGCAGCAGAGCAATAAAGCTAAACAAAAGCATATTGTCAGTTGTAATTGTTGCCATGAAAACTGAAAGTACGTTTCCTAATGGTTCTGTGTGCAGGCGAGCTCTGGGGGTGGTGGGCAGGCCATGGACACGCTGTCCAGCGACATCAACAGATCAACCAAGCTTTTGAAGAGCTGCGCCTAGCAACACAGGAGACGGAGAATGAGCTGAGGAAGCTGCAGCACAGCCAGGAATACTTCATCATCCAGTACCAGGAAAACCTGCGCATCCAGGGTGAGACTGCTCTTCAAAGGAAACTTGGTGAAACAAACCTCAGTAATGAACATTTGTTTTCAAACCAGAAATTTACTCTAACTTTCATTTCTTATGTTTTTCCTGCCTGAGGGAAAAATCAGAACAACGTACCCACTGAACCCTAGAGTTAGTGTTTTTGTCATCTTCCTCTGATACCTGATGCTCTTGTCAGGTCTTGCTATAACAAATGTCCCCAAAGCATGACATATGCTTCATAGTTAGTATGAGGTTCTCTTCCTGGTTTCCTGTGTTTGATTTGTCAAACATGTCCTCGTCCTCGGTGTCCACGTGATTACATGTAGACTCATGACTTCAGACGTTCTGGTCTTTGTCTGCGTTCTCTCTGGTGACCTTCAGTCTGACCTTCATGTTTGTCTCTGACAGTAAAGTTTTCCTCTTTGCATAAAACCACGAAGGTCAAACTTGTTCAGTCTCTTCTGATTGGACAGTCATGAACCTTCAACAGCAGCCAGAGCTGTTATGACAATTTAGAGTTTTTGTCCCAGAATTTATTGTGATAAATGATGATATTGTTGTCTTTCGGCATGCTAAGGTCTTCTCTCAGATCTGAACACGATGGTGGGTGTTTAGGATGTCCTCCACTTGCAGACTATTTTCTGTACAGTGGAACCCTAACCCTACCCTTAATTTCCTTTGAGAACTTTTTAAAATATTTTACCGGACTCAGGAGCTGTTGCAGTCTACTTCTCACCAGGTCACGTGATCTCACCATTATGCTCACTCTCTTTCACAGTCAGGAGCGTTGAACTAAAGGTCTGAGACTTAAAAAGAGCAAACCGCCTCTAAAATGGGGAGAACGTAAAGTTCTCACCTGAAACGAGGGTGGTGTGATTTAAGAGTGTCCTCTTTTTCTTTTTCTCTTCAGAGAATGCATTTTTATTATATGTTAGAATAGAATTTCAAATTTATATTCTATTGTTTTATTATTTTGGGATATTACTAGAATTTCCCAGTATTGATATAATTAAACTAATTATTAAAATGTTAAATATGTTAGACTAACATACAGGCTGTCATTGGGTGCTCTAATATGTCTTCATACTGGACTTGTCACAGTAACAAATTTTCTTGACATTAAATAAATGATATTATGTGGGGGGGGTTTTAGACCATTTTCAAATAATACTGTATAATGGTAATGGCATAATAATGCATGAACACATTCTCAAAATTCAATAAACTTTAAATTCTAACGACTGTTTAACATTGAAACTGAAAGACATTTTAAATATCCAGAATAAGCAAACAAAAACAAACTACAAATAAAATGAATTATGAAGTCTCTGTAAACAAACGTGTCCTTCACAAAAGGACTGAGACCAAAACACCAGATGGAGACATCTGTCATCCAGTTTTTGGTGAAAAGAGGAACAACTATAAGTCATGCACATGGAAATTATTGAGCTTGTTTTCATCCATCAGAAGATTAACTGATTTAATGCATAAAATCAATTGATTGCAAACATTGCTTTCATTATCAATACTATCTCGATTTGGTACACAGCCTTTGTGTCTTGTAATGCATGAAATGGCCCAGATAGGTTTTACTGCAGTGCCAGGCTGGTTTAGTGTCACCAAAGCATTGTCATGGTCTTTTCTCTAAGATACGCACCAGCGTATGTTTCTAACATCCTGTATGCTGTCTGCCCTTCCCTGTGCCAGCCCAGCTGAGCAGCTTGTCTTCAGTGCCCACAGCAGAGCGAACGCAGCGGGAAGCCGCCCTGCAGAGCAAGAGGGCCACTGTGGAGGCCTGGCTCGCCAGAGAGGCCAGCACACTACAGAAATACAGGCTTGTATGAAGACACACTACTTATTTATAGTCTTGCTTTCCTCATGCTTCTCAGTGTTTTGCAAAACATAGTTGGTGTTTGTGTTTGCACAAAGTGTCAGTAGCCTGATGTTGTCTTTGATCTCAGATTCCTACAATATCTATCAGAGCTCACTGTAAGCACTAGATCCTTAAGAATGAGGTAGAAATGAGGTAGCTTTACTCGGACCTTCTGGCTGTTACAGATGTTCAGAGTGAGCTGCTCTAATGAAACTACAAGACATAGTAAACAATGTCTGTTTAAAAGGAGCTTTAGGTTTTGTTTTAAGATTCTCAGTTTTGCAATGTATAATTTTTCAGAAGATCTGCTCAAGTTCTGCTAACTGGATTTAGAGCTTTGCTAATGGTTTTGAAATAATTTCTGGAAATCTTTTCCAACCAGTCCTGATAAGCTCAAATAGTTTTCCACAGCCAAGCAGATCGACGTGTTGGTGCATGTTGTTGGACTGGGGCTGAGTCAGAGGATGTGTTCAAATATGACATTTTCATTGGACCAGAGTTTGTTTGCTGTGAGCTTATGAAGTTAGGTTTACACACAGATGATTCTCTGCTGGTAGGACCTGGCAGATCAGCACCAGAAGACTCTGGGTTTACTGAGGAAACAGCAGACTCTTATCCTGGATGAGGAACTCATTCAATGGAAGAGGAGACAGCAGCTGGCTGGAAACGGAGGCCCTCATGAGGGGGGGCTGGACGTTCTACAGTCCTGGTAAAACCTGGACAGATTTCGCTCCCTCAAGCTTTTTCTTTCCTTTCTATTCTTTTTTTTTTTTTTTGCAGTTTTGTGAAGGAAGGAAATTCATGCAATACCATCAGATCCCTGCATTTTTGTGCTACTGAGTAATTGTGAATTTATTGTAAATTTGCAGCAAAATGGTCAAAAACTTTGCTTTAAAGTGATTCTAATCCCCACCTGCAGGTGGCAGCCTTTCTAACTTTTACCATGCATCTGTCTGTTTTACTTGATGTCAAATGATAGTCCTTGACTGATATGAAGAATTTATTGCTAAATTCTTGCAAATATTTCTAAAGTAGCACCACATCATCAGTGATTTTGATTGGCAAAAACCAAACACAAAATCCTGGAGGGACTCATTCTTAATCTCCTATTGAATAAAAAATTTGCATGCTATAGACATTTATTATTATTTTGTGAATAAACTTTTGAAGTATTTCTCCTTTTTCGTCTTGTAAAGGTGCGAGAAGCTGGCAGACCTGATTTGGCAGAACCGACAGCAGATTCGGCGCTGTGAGCATCTTACCCAGCAGCTCCCTTTGCCTGGTTCGATAGAAGAGCTGCTCACCAAACTCAACGCTGACATTACTGACATCATTTCTGCCCTGGTCACTAGGTAAAACTCAGCCACGTATTTCTCCATATTGAACACATGAAGTCATGCAGGGACTTTCAACAGATCTCATTTATATGCACAATGTGTATTTGGATCAATCAGATTTTTTTTTCCTGTAAATCTTTCCCAAGCAGTCCTAAAAAAAATCTAATTGTTTTCCATAACTGAGTGGTGCGATGTGTTGGTGAATGCCATCCATACAGGCTACATGCCATACGGGATGTTAAACTGTATGTTAGGGATATACTGGACATTATACTGGTATATTGTTTTATATTTTGGGGATTTAACATGCGAAGTTACACTTGCAAACATTAATATTTACATATATTTTTCTAAACAAGAGCTCAATTGTATAAGTTTTACACTAATTACGAAAGTTAAAATGTTGTCTGATTGGAATTAATTGTACTTTTGCTCTTTACCACGAAAGAACCATTTCTCTCAAAGTACTGCTGCAATATCAAAATGGTCTAAATTATTACAATGGTGACAACTCTACTACAAATTTTTCACTTTTTTTTATTTTCCCTTTCAATTTTTATTCTAATGCAGTGAATAATCTCTCATTGACTTTTTCTTAATCCATTCTCTGATGTTCATCAGTCAGCTGTAAACTGCTGATAATCATGTTGCTGTTTGTTTTTCAGCACCTTCATCATTGAAAAGCAGCCGCCCCAAGTGCTAAAGACCCAGACGAAGTTCGCAGCTACTGTCCGACTTCTTGTGGGGGGGAAGCTCAATGTCCACATGAACCCACCGCAAGTCAAGGCTGTCATTGTTAGCGAGCAGCAAGCCAAGGCTTTGCTGAAGAATGAAAGCACACATAGGTGAGGAGCTTAGCTGGATGGAAACTTGTCTCATTCAAAACCTCCACAGTAGTAACAGTGATTGCAAAGACGGGTTAAAGAGTTTCTTAGGTGAAACATTTCACAGTTTCAAAGTGACAACATAGTATAGTCAGTATGTGAACACACACACACATGTGTACCGAAACGTTTTTGTTCACCTGAACTCTGCAACCACTGCTTGTCTACACACTAACAACTTCAGAAACTAAAGTGACAAGTCACTAATAAAAGAATATAAATATTTTTTTTAAAGATCAAGACGATCTATATAAAATGTTTTTATTTGTTTTACAGTTAACTTGAATTAGCCTTGGATTGAATTTAGTTAAGCTAGTTTTAGTTTAGCTTTTTTCTTAAAGGGACAGTATAGAGAAATGAATGTCTGTCTACGTGTCTTTCCCCTTGACAGTGAAAGCAGTGGAGAAATCCTTAACAACAACTGTGTAATGGAGTACCACCAGGCCACAGGCACTCTGAGTGCACACTTCCGGAACATGGTAAACTGTTTTACTGCACTCAGTAAATTGTTTACTTATAGAAACGATATCAATCAATAATCACAAGGGATGCACCAATATGAGAATCTGGGCTGATATTGATATCCAATATTATTTACCAGATCATATGCTGGTACTTGCAGTCAAGTATATTTCCATCCACTTTCAACACCATAAAAACATACATTTGTACTGTGCTTCACTTAAACTCCCCACAATCTTGCACTGCTTTGCTGTCACATGACCAAAGAGCCAACTTAATCACATCCACTTCCAGAAACACAAATGGCAACAAGATGGAAATAAACATCAGTTTTAATATCGGCCCAGTTTCACATATCGAACCAATACGATGTGTGAAAAAAATGACCAACATCAGCCAATACCTTTGTTGATGTCGATCTATTGTGGATAGATTAATAATAAGTATCGACTTCCGAAATTTTGATCACGTCGTACATGAAGTAAAACACTACTGCAGTGTGCAGTTTGGCTCATTTTGACAAAGTGATCCAGACTGTATGTGTTGGTCATTTCTTTAGCTTCAAAGTTCAGTGAATCCCAAAACCTCAGATAGTTTAGGGATTTGATCTCCTTTCTGTCTGTATGGGAGCTTTTGGTTTTAAAAAGTTACACATTTACCACTCTGCTTGTTGTGGTGAAGTGCTTCATGTCTAACATGTCACTTGTTTATTATCTCACAGTCACTGAAGCGAATTAAGCGTTCAGATCGTCGAGGTGCCGAGTCTGTGACAGAGGAGAAGTTTACAATTCTGTTTGAGTCCCAGTTCAGCATTGGAGGAAACGAGCTGGTGTTTCATGTCAAGGTCATTCACATGGAAACCTTTAAACATTTCATTCATTTTTTTTACTATCAGAACCATAAAACAGTCCAGTAAAAGTACTGTTTTATGGTTCTGTTCAATCCTATCAGATTAAAATAAATTCAGAATGCTTTTATTTTTCTGTTGACTTTAATGTTTTATGTTTGACCTACAGACTCTGTCTCTACCGGTCGTTGTGATTGTCCATGGCAGTCAGGACAATAACGCCACGGCAACAGTCCTGTGGGACAATGCATTTGCTGAGCCGGTAAGATACTGGCCCTCGAAAGTATGAATCTTTAATTACCTTTTCCACAATCTGAAACTTTACACTTCATATACAAGAAAACATGAAAGTAATGTTTAATGCAGCTTTTTATATTATGGTAATCATTGTAATTGTTTTAGTTTCTTCTAAAATGCTTGCAGTCTGTTTTCCTTCTAATACTTCTAAGAAACCAGCACAGAGGAAAATGTTAAATGTCTGTCTTCAGATGAAGTGAAATAAGGTGTTTAAAGTAAGAATGTACCAACAGATTTCCACTTATTCATTTTAATGGCCAAGAAGCTCAAATTTCCCTTGCATTAAACACGGTACATGTTTTTAGTTTTAACTTGCAACTATTAAATGCTCCAAACTAAAAGGATTTGGCTGTTTATGATCTAAAATAAAAGTAGTGGAAAAAAATGATGGTAAATTAAGGCAATCCCTGCCCTGTCTTAGCTAGCCATACTTTTATTAACACTGTTCTTTCACCTTCTCCTTCAATAGGGAAGAGTGCCATTCCTTGTCCCTGACAAAGTGCTGTGGACCCAGCTTTGTGAAGCCCTGGATATGAAGTACAAGGCAGAAATGCATAGTGGGCGTGGCCTGACAGAAGATAACCTGGTCTTCCTGGCACAGAAAGCGTTTTCAAATAGCAGTAATAACCCTGAGGATTACCGTAACATGACTATTTCCTGGGCCCAGTTCAACCGGGTGAGGCCGGCTCATTTTGTCATTTAAGCTTTTCTCCCAGCACGTGAATGTGACCGTTCCTAATGAAGACTAAATGAATACCAATAAAATGTCACATGAATTGAAGCTTATTTATTTGCAGTGTGTAAATTGGGAAACTTTAAATATAGCAGCTGCTTGTTGTTTTGCAGCAGTTACTGTACCAGAGTCATTTACTCTAATGAAGTTGATAGTAGAGCAAGTATATTTGAGGAACATCACAACTTGACTTCTCTGTTACTATTAGTTTTATTTGTGAAAGCTGTGCCACATAATACTTAGGTGTTTTATATTAACCAACTTGTTGTGTTGTTATAGTTGTCTCTGGTTTAAGATTTTTTCAATAATTTCTGGAAACTGACCGATTTGATGTGATTTAACAGGAAAACCTGCCTGGACGCAACTTTACTTTTTGGCAGTGGTTTGATGGAGTGGTAGAGCTCATGAAGAAACACCTGAAGCCTCATTGGAATGATGGGTAATGAATTATGTGACTCTTCTCAAGAAAGCTGTTTTTTAATGTAAATTTAAAATGGTGCATTATTGGTCTTTATTTTCACTGTTGGCATTTATTGACAGTGTCACACTTTTTAATGTTTGACCCAGAAAAAAAGACAGTTAGGTTAATTTGCCCCATGGATGTGATTTCAGGGCTATTCTTGGGTTTGTGAACAAGCAGCAGGCTCAGGACATGTTGATGTCTAAACCCAACGGCACCTTCCTGCTGCGCTTTAGTGATTCTGAGATCGGAGGCATCACTATCGCCTGGGTGGCTGAAAATCCCAACAAACAAGGTAAAAAAACAATAAGGCTGTATTAGGTTGGATGACATGTAAATTGAAAATTACAATATTCTTATCAATGTAGTAATGGTTATGTCATTGACGTGAGACGTGCATCATAATTCTGCAACATAAGAAGCCAGATGCAGTAAATTATGACATAAAGAAAGGCTGAAAGTTATGTAAGAATTCTGTCACAATACTGTTGGCTCCCATTGCTGAATAAACTTGAAAATCCCTTTGTGGATGGAGCTGAAGTTATTACTTCTGAAAACTATGCTAATCACTGTTGGGACTAACTAATTGTGTGACCACACAAAAATATTAGATTTCCCCAAAACACTGGAAATGAGCATCAAGACCTGGTGTGTGAATGTAGCCTTAGACTTTGCATCCCTTCCAACAGGACAACCAGTTCAGTTCAAAAAGCAGCTGAAGTTTGGCTATTGTGTTTGGAAAAAGGTACATTAGACAAGAATAATATCTGCAAAAAAACATCAAAAACGCATAATCCAGAATGTGTGTATATATATATATATAAACACTTCTATTCAAATTGGTGAAAAAAAATTTCTATCCAAGGAAACTCAGTCATTAAATTTGCAACAGTTCGTCATATTGAGCATTCATGCATCTGAAGTCCTGTTTAACAGTAAGAAAGTTCCTACAGCAGCAGAACCTAGCTAGTTTTGTGCTCAGCCATCAGTGATGGGCGACTGGAGGTTTGAGAAAACAGAACATGCATACTAAAACACAAGATGAGAAAGTAAAGAGTTAATGGCAGCAGTAACTCCTTCAGTGGCTGAAACAGTATCCTATAAACACCTAGAATATTGTTACCAAAACGAAGGCTTCATACTTCTTCCTATTGGTCGACTAGTGTGTATGGTGGTTTTGGTAACCCCAGTAAGAAACCAATCTTTACTTCACTAGTATTGTCATCTTTGATCTAATTGTGTAGGTGAAAGGCTGGTCTGGAATCTGCTGCCTTACACAACGAAGGACTTCTCCATTCGCTCCCTGGCTGACCGCATAAGTGACTTGAACCATCTTCTGTTTCTTTACCCTGATCGGGCCAAGGACGAGGTCTTCGCCAAGTACTACACCCCTCCACTCTGTATGTGTACTGACTGCTTAGTTTTGATCATCAGCACATACTTGTTAAAGGGTTTCATCAGTATGACTGCAAGTGTTGGCTAAAGGAGGCTATTTATCTTCCAGCGAAACCAGTGGATGGATACGTTAAACCGCAAATCAAACAAGTTGTACCAGAGTAAGTTGATTCCATAATATCTCTGACATTTATTGTTGGCAAGTATCAAAGTGTTGTATTAAATCCCACAAAACTCAGATTGCAACAGTGCTGTACTTTGCCCTGTCTAATGGATATTAAAATGCATGTCATGAACTAAAGAGAAAAACCTTATGCAATATTTAGAGAACAAGGACAAGATTATTTAAAACTAACTTTACAGTAAAATGGAAAATTAACCACTGTACTTCAAAAACCCATAACAAAAATATACATCAGCCACGTTTTCATTCTAACGAGTCTGGAAATGTCTTTCCTCTTAAGACTGATTTTTGCTTTTTAATTAAAAAAAAATGTTTTGGTGCATGTAGCAGCAGTGGACTGCATGGTCCTGTTAACTCTGTAGCTCTCTTTCATACATAGGATGATGGCGAAGGTACTGGCCAGCAGATTCCCCCTTCAGGGTCACTTCTAGAATACCAGAGCTAGGTTTAACTTCTAGAGAGAGAATAATGTTACCTGCTCTCACGTTCCTTTAGTAGTGTACTAAAGAAACACGACTTTAGTATACGACATGTATATGTTTTATTTTCTGATTTAGACTGCTTCATATTGTCAGACATTTTCTGTTGAAGATTTTTTTTTAATCTCTTCAGTAAGGTTAATTTTATTTTTATGTATGCATGAGTTGGTTACATTGTCACACAGATCCAGATTGGATTTTCTTTTCTTCCTTAATAAATGAAATGATCAGTTTTGAAACTTTGTCTGATATTAAGTGAATTTATATGAAATATTTGAGTTTGATTTTTAAAAAACAAAACAGAATCTGAGGTCAAATACTCATGGCTCTGTTATTGAACTTACTCAGGGTTGGATATATTTAGGGTTTTGAAACTGATTCACTGAGTCAATCTGTAAATCTTAAAGTTGCAGTTCTTCTGTTTTTTTTTTTTGTACTTATTATTGAAGATGTTTTCGTCTCTGGTAGATTCACCACCCCAAACCCTGAGCCCTGTGCTGGAACTGTATTCATGGACCAAACAGCTCCATCCTCTGGCAGCCATTCCAACAACTTTGGTGTCTACTCCTCCATGTAAACACAATGTTCTTCATAAGCTCGTCTGCTGTTTAGTTACACTGGCACTTTACGTACAGCTTACAATAAAACCTGGAGCAATTGGATTGCAGTACTCCTTTGTATTTTGGGTTCAGATAATGATATTTTGTCTCATGAACAGATGAAAGAAAATATTTTGAGTTTTGTACATCAAAGCAAAATTAAGCAATTGGATTTTTTATTGATCCAAGAGCATTAGCATATAATGCTCTCAGTATATGCATAACAGCAATGAAAAGAAGAAATGAATGATTTAAGGTCTTTGATAAAATTAGGAGGCAACAATCAATCACTGTTTGTGAAATTGAGACATTTTAGTTTGAGCTGCATCTTTAAAATAGTAGGCATACAAAATAAAATTCACATAAAAAAATGTGATATTAGGTATGCACTGATATAAATATCTGATATGTGAATATCATACACCAGTGTGATTGACAGTGCCAAGTCGGTAAACGGAATGATTTCTGACGTCCTGCGCTTCGTTAACCTCCTATCGTCTGCTTCTGTTGTGTGGCCAGTAGTGAAAACATGCTGGATCCGGACGGAGATTTCGACCTGGAGGACACGATGGATGTTGCCCGTCATGTGGAGGAGTTGCTTCGCAGGCCCATGGCCAACCAGTGGAGTAGTCAGCAGTCCTGAACCTGAAACGTGAAGCCGTTGCACATCTTTGTGTTGTTTTTATGTTTGGTTGTTTGTCTTTTTAACACTCACTCCCCAAAATCCTGGTGGGCAATAATGGAGAAGAGTCAGCTTGATCGACACCTCAATTCACTTCACAGTTTGGTTTTAGCATTTAGCTATGCTTGTCCATATAAGAAGAATATAGAGCTATAGTTACAGGCTGATATCTTCTCAAGCAGGTTTTTTTTTTTTTATAAAAAGGTAAGACATGCAGTTATTTTCAGTAGAAGCTGGACAGTAAGTTCATGTGTAGATGATGAACCTGCAAGACACGGGAAACATTTTAACTGGGGAGAAAAAAAGCTTATCCAGGAATGATTGCATATTTATCTGTGAATAAGTACTAAAAAATTCATCTATTTTCTTAGCAATAAAAATCTGTCATTATATATTATCTAAAAACTTTAAAGAGAGACTATGTAACTTCTTGCTAAACACCAGGGACCTTCAACACAAATGGTACTTACAGACACATTTATTTGACAAGTCAGTTATTATCTTGATAGTAATTTAAACTTTTTTTTAGTTTCGTCTCTAGTGGCCTTTATTTGAAAGTAGTTAGACAGGAAAGAGGGTAATGAGAGAAGGAAGAGGACATGTTGCCATTGCCAGAACAAATGTTGCCAGGCCGGGAATCGGGCCTGCGACCACCGCAATGAGGATTATGACCTTAATGTGTGGGTTGCGTTTGCCCATGCACCACCACAGCACCCCAGTAATTTCAACTTCACAAAAAGTGTCAGTCATCTGTCTGTGACTTCAACTTTATGACTGATTCATACCAGTGATGAATAGGTGTGGTCCAAATAGATTGGAATGGTTATTGAACTTACAGGAAAAAACAGATTCCAATTTCTTTTTTTTTTCGAATCCTTCTGAAGAGAAACCTGTTTGTATGAAATATGAGATTGCATTAATATTAACAAAAACGAAAGGAAACGTGTGTGTTTGATTTGATCCTTTTCAATGTCTAATCCAACAAAATGAAAACCTAATATTCCTGAGGTTTCCAATGTAAAAAGAGTGAAACACTGCCCCTTCTGCCTCAAACAGGTGCTGCAATATGTAGGAAGGAAGATATTTCCACTTGCAACAAGTCAAATGTTTAAATACTAAAATATTTGACAAGTGCATTCACACAGGTTAGATGAGTCTCTATGCTGTCCTCTGGAAATGTAGGATTTGACATGGGAGCCCTTTTGTACTGATGCATTCTGAATGCATGTTTTGCAGTGATGAGATTGGAACCGACAGCTCTCATCCCATTGCTTTGTTTTCAGCCACAGCTGTGTTTTTGCAGCTCCAAACACAACAAAGGGATATAAGATCAGCTAATAAAAAAGGAGACCCAAGCAGAGGAGAGTGTCCCCTGCCATGCAGTTGTAAGTTCTAGTAACAGAGAACTTAAGTGTTTTTACCACTCAACACACTTGTGTGTTTTATGTACTGTATGCACATTTGTGTGAACTGTATCATTTTAAATCACCTGCAGGTCCTGGCTGTAGTTCTGACTGAACTGAGCTGGTTAGTTGCTAAATAACACAAACGGTGTCAATAGCTGCTTCTTAGTTTCCTGAAGAATATAGTATACAAAGATTACATTTCCATATATCTTTTTGTTTCCTTCCTCAGAAGTTGCTTAGTCTAACTTTAAGTGTTAAAAATTTAACTGAATGTCTTGAGATGTATTTTTCCTTGAAATGCATCTGTTCCACCGTACTGCCTTACATCTTGTTGGCTTGAGGTGCTGAAACATGTTAAATAATGAGATTTTACTGTTAAGTTTTTGTAGTTTTTACTTCATTCAGCTTCTGTTTTTAATTTCTCATAGAGCTGTTTAATGCAACGTGAAGCAGAGAGCTGGGTGTCGCACTAGAACGAAGCAGAGATTAATCCTAAAACCTTCGTCCTAAACATCCACATCTACACCGACTAATGTGTCCGAACAAGGTGAAAAAACAGTCTTAAAGTGCCTTTTTATGTGTTGGAGATGGCAGACTTGCAAAAAAAATGTCCTCTGCACAAACATGCAGTCTTTGAGAATTTATTAGAGGCACAATAGTTAAAACATTCATAAAACTCTTGCATCAATATTTGCATGAGAAGCTGATCTTATCCACGTCTGATAGTCTGAAAATCAGCCACTGTCCTTTTCTGCTCTGATGTCAGAGGGCTGAGTGACCTCTCCGCCCACCAGGTTATTTCCGCACATGCTCAGCAACATTTTTAGTAACTTCTCAGACAAAAATTGGAATCAGGTGATCGGCCCGAAACTACAATGCACATCTGATTACAACAAAACGAGCCAGCCGCACTTTTGAAAATGTGGAATGAGACCACACCCTGCTAGTTGTCTGTACAGCCCCACATTTTACCTCAAGAGCTAAGAGAAGGTGTCACAGATTAGAGTCACAGTTGGTTGATGAATAAAATGACAAAAAAAAGTTCTTATCTAAAATCCTATAGAGCCTGGAGAAATTAGCTCTACTTTGCAGTAAATGACCTCAGTCCTTCAAGTCAAGTTCTGCAGGTATCCCTAACTGTCTGAACAGAACTATTACTGTTCCTCAATCAGCTTAAAATCTGTATTTGTGTTCTGCCATGTGAATTCTGTCTGTAAGGTTTAAACATAAACTTTGTTTTGAAAGAGTTTTCCTTAATGTTTCTGAAATACTTTGGGTACTTTTGTTTTGATGCTGATATACATCTGATGTTTACCGTTTAGTACATCTATCAGATTGATACTCTGAGATGTTTTCCATTGGTTGCTAGGTGCATGGTGTGTCACATGCAAATTTTTATTCATTAATTTTATTTCTGATCAACTTTTTCTTCTGAGATGAATTGACTTTGTTTTTGTACTTACTTTACAATAGAATATGGAAGAATGTGATACAATGCTGTTTTCTACTATGCCATGTTAAAATAAAATAATCAAAATACATTTTTTGTGAATCTTTTGTGTAACAGGACATAAGATTTCTTATTTTAGAACTACAAAATTCTATATATTTATTTGGGATCTTGTCATAAACAGAAATGATAGAACTGTAAAGTGGATTAAAATTAACATAAAAATTATTTACCAATAAAAAGCTGAAATTGTACATTTTTGCCCTATTTTGTTTCCAACAAAAAGCTCAGGCTCAGCTAGGTGGAGCATGTTGTACTGTAATTAACTATTAATCCCTCACAGCATGATGCTGCCATCACCATGTTTTACCATAGAGATGGCAGGTACAAGGTAACAGAAACATCAAAATAGAAGTTTGATGATCTCAGTGGCTGCACCAGGAACAGCCTCTGAGCTCTAGCTAAGGTACTGCACACAACCCTTAAACTCCAATCACATAACACTGCATGGTTTAGTATCTGCCTTGGACACATGTTAGGGAAGCACTGCAAGTTTTTTCTCCCACATCATCTTTCACAGAATCTCAAGGTCTAACTTGTTAGGGCAGTTCTGCGAATTTAATTTTATACAAAATGTGATCGGCTACAAGAGCTCTGCCTCTGATTGGCTTATTATCATGCACCACTTCCTGGTCTTTATCTGAAAACATAGTTCATCCAAAACTAAACAGGTGTTTTGTTTTCAATTGGGGTTTAAAATGTCCTCCACAAGGAGCTGTAAAGTAGCTGTTCTAGTAGTAGTAGTAGTTCTTCTGGCTTTTTCTCATTGTTAACTGTAAGTTTCCCTCTCTGGATCACATCCAACCAAAGGCTAGCGAAGAGGAGCAGCGGTGTCCAGGCTGCTGAGGCGGCTGCTGGGGAACAGATCCACAGAGTTCAGTGTCAGTCAACAAGAGCCTCTCCAATGACAGCCTGGATGTTTGTGAGCTCCGATCAGCTAAAAACAATAAGATTGTGGCCACAGGCAGCACCGGAGTGGCCCTGGCTTCTGGGATTTATAACTATCTGAAATATTTTTGTAACTGCCATGTTACCTGGTTTGGGAACCAGCTAGAGGTCCCAAGTCCTCTGCCACAGCTGATAGGCGTGCTGCGCATCAACACCCCCACAGGTCAGTAACCCTGAAGAGTTCTAAAATAACTACTGTGTGTTGCCAGTTTTCAGTTTGGGGCATACAGTGTGCACCAATTAAGACTCCTTTTTCTTCATAATGATTTGTTTTTAGTAGATGAAATTGTAATATTTCAACAATATTTTCCACTGACTTTCTCTTTATGGTATAGAAATATAGGAAACAAGTGTTTTTTGTTGTTTTTACGACACTGTTTCACAAATAAAATGTCAAAACAGTCTCAGGGACTGGAGTGTGAAATCTGTGCTGCCACAATTGTAAGAAAATGTGGCACCACATTTTCTTACAAAGAAAATTTGCCAAATCCTTTCTGCCAATACTAAGCAGCTTTTTGCTGAGACCATGTCATGGCGGCGCCTCCGTCACTGGAAAAACAAGGCTTGTCATCAGAGCCAATGCCATTCGTGCAGGATAACATTCTGCACGAGTGGTAGTTTAATTCTTTGGGTCTGACCTCTATGCTACATCATGCTCGGATGCTGAGACCCTCATCCACGCCTTTGTCTCCTCCAGACTCGACTACTGTAACTTGCTGTTCATTGGAGTCCACCGAAAACACCTTCAGAGGCTTCAGTACATTCAGTGCTGCCAGGATCCTAGTGAGAGCTCGTAAATTCGACCACATCACACCTACTCTTCACGAGCTTCACTGGCTTCCTGTTACCTATAGGATTCAATATAAAATTGCACTTATCACCCATCACTGTCTGTATGGAACCTCACCGGATTACCTGAAGGACCTCCTTACTTCACATTCACCTTCTAGACCCCTACGATCCCAAGCCTGCAATCTTCTCCACCTTCCTCGATCAAAACTAAGGACTATGGGTGATCGAGCCTTTGCTGTGGCTGCTCCTCGTCTATGGAACTCTCTCCCTGACTATTTGAGAGCCCCGCAATTATTGTCTGATTTTAAAACTGGCTTGAAAACTTTCCTTTTTAGACAAGCCTACCCCACTTTTAAATGACAGTTGTTTTTTTGTTTTGTTTTTTTTATTGTTTTTGACTGCTGATTTTATGTTTTTAGATGCACCATGTAGCACTTTGAGATTTTTATTAATGAAAAGTGCATTATAAATTAAATTGATTATTATTATTATTATTGTTTTGATTTTTATGCTTGTTTCTGTATTTGTCATCCAAAATAATTTCCCAGACAACAAAAAAGCCATGGGAATGAAAGTTATTTTCACAGGTGTCTACAAAAAAATGCAATGAACATTCAACTTAAAAGGCCTAACAGCAGCCAATCAGAGTGGAAAAAAATATTCTTATTCTTTGTCATTTTCTAGTTGTTAAATATTACACAACATGACCAGATAAAAGATGAACAGCAATGCCAGTTTAAACTTTTATCAATTTGCAAAACGACTGAGCTCTGCAACATTAAAACATGGATAGAATTGTAATTACATTAATCATAGCTCTTCTTCTCTTCAATGTTTCTGTCGGTTTCTGGTGGTGCAGCTCTGTGCTGCCTTCAGGAGCATGGGACGTCAGAGTATCATTCATAAAATTTCACCCACATGGCATTTACTGTGCAAACCAGAACTTTCAGTGGAAAAACAAAAGTTCCAGGTCCTTTTAATGCCATACATAGATGAGACAGAAACGTGGATTATATCTTCGTATAGACCTGTCTATTGATTTATAGATTAATAGTTTTACAGGACAGAAATGACAAAGAACAAATCTGGTTCTTAATCAAATCCTAATGAATCAAATTGAAAGTGTCATGGAGTCATCAGCCTCATGACATTAACACTGACATGAAAAATAATATTGAAGAAATAAATATATCAAATCTAATTAAAAACATAAATTCTTTACTGTTATGGTCTGTAAGATATATTTATTCTCAGTACTAGATGTGGTCTCAACAAACCCATGGCACTTCAACAATATTATTTGACCTTTTATTTGGAAATGGTGTCTGTTTATTCTTGCCATACAGTCCTCTGTATTAATTATTGCTCGAAAAGTCTGGCTTTACCATTTATTCATCTGTATTTACTTTAGTTTCTTAGTTTAGTCTTGCATTTTGTAATTCACCAATTTCCATTTAGTTTCATTTGATTAGTATTATCCTCTCTTGGTTTATTGCTATGTCCACGTTAGTTTCTTTCTTGTTGCTAGATTTATTTGATCGTTTATTGACCTTCAGTAATCTTCACTCATCACCTGCCGCGCAGCCTAATCGTCATGTGTTTTAGATCATGTGTTTATTTTTCACTGTTCAGCTTCGGATTCTCTGTTTTATGCCATAATTCACATCTAGTTCGTCGCTCCGTTTTATGTCCCGCTTCTCCTGTTTCAGAATTTTGCCAATGTGCGTATCGATTTTTGTATTTTATTTTTACCCCTGTGGTGCGGTAGGGAAGCGTATCGATGGGGAAAAGGCAGACTGACATAAACCTTTTAAAACAAGGGAAACAATTTCGGTATTCTGATTATTGGAATTTAAAAGTGCTGTGGTACTGTTGTTCTAACACCCCTATTTCATACCGGACCACTTCCACCTCCGGTGTTAACTCTATAAAATGAACGCTCTCTATCGTGGTATCACCCATGGAGGAATTACTTTATTTAAAAGGATTCATTTCTCAGAGGGATACACAGTGAGGGTATCGTGATTTTAGTAACTATATGTTTATAAGAGCAATTTTCTGTTGTCCTTCCATGGAAGCGGGCAGCTTTCAAACGGAAATAAAACACTTTTTAATATAAGTTGCTGCTTTGACATAATCACAGAACTGCCAAAACATGTGTACAAAGTGAATCACAGCAACGTCACTTCTGGAACTGATGCGGTGAGCTACCAGTAGCGGGAGAGGAGCTGTGCCAAAAGCTAACACAAGCTAACAAACACTGAATAGAAGGAGAGCTGCCATCGATACAGTTGCAGCAAAGCGTGTTTTAATGTTACACAATACAGTTTTAGCAAGTTGCTCAAAGTCTAAACGGGTATTAGTTCACTTTCGACCAAACGCCCACCTAAGGCACCCCGGCGCCCCCCTTTTGTAAAAATATCCGCCAGCGCCCCCTGCCGTCCTCTGAACGCCCCCTGGGGGGCGGCACCGCCCACATTGAGAACCGCTAGACTAGAGTTTGATAGCTGAGGGTTGAATGGTCTGACCTCAGCAACACTGAACTGAACCTTTATGGATCATCTTGTGCGTATCTTGTGCCGGAGAACCAGCCATGTTTAGTCCATTTAATCCTAATTAAACAACATACCCTACTGAAATAATGATTTTGCATAGTAGAGGGTTTTTCAGAGGAACAGAGCACTGAGCACAGTCAGTTGCAAATTAAAGTGACTTGACTGACAGATGGTCTACCTTGTTCCTTTTGTCTGGTTGTAATCATTTTCATTATTGATTATCAAAATCAATAATGAAAATCAGTGACTGTATCAAAGCAATATCTTGGTTTTGATTAGTGGCTCTATGAAGGCCTGACTTTCTGTAACATTAATCAGTTTTTCTTTAATTGATAGCAGATGTGAGCCTACTATCAATTAAAAATAGTAATATAATTTTCATTTGCTGAAAAATTATATAAAAGCTTCTTGAAAAATTAAGTGTTGCATTTCTATGCAACATCAATGCAACTTCCCTCGCCCCGGCCCTTTCATTGTTTTCACTTTTGATTTGTGCAGGATAAATGTCACATGAAGGCTGAAAAAGTTTTGATCTGATTTATCAAAATCAAGTTAAAATAACAACAAAAACAAAAATTTCCCAACAAGGTGTGTAAACTTTTGAAAACCAGTATTGGTTGTTTCTTTCTCTCTGGCCGTTGGTAAAACAGAAACACTTTTAAGGGAAGTAAATTACATTCAGATCTTGTGACGTTTTTTAGTCACTTGACTTACCTTTGTTAGTCTTGTGATGTCGGTCAGGCCCGAGGTATTTCAGCTATGAGAACGATTGATTGATTTATTTTTATTAGACGAGGTCTCTGAAAGGTCTGATATGTTAATCACCATGATTTTGTATGTGTGCACATCTACGGTATGTTCTCCTTGTTATTATCGGTAATGTTTATTGCTCAGTAAATTACTTACCATTGCCAATAGTAAGAAACACTGTTTACACTAACTCTCCAAAATTGCACTAAATTGTACTCATTAAAATATCGTTGTCTATTTCACAGAATTTTCACTGCATTTTGTTTGTTTTATAACTTTTTACTCTTGCATATGATCTTCCATTACTATTGTTATTGTTTTCTGCTGTAAAATAATGACTCTACATGATTACTGAGGAGTGTACAAAACACAAACGTAGAATTGCCGTTTGTGTTGAAGGATGAAGCCAAATGAGGCTGATCTCGGAAAAGGATCGGAATTCCCATTTCTAGTTTTTTTTTTCTCTTGTCATATGACAGACAGATTGATCACGTGAATCCGCTATGCAAAACCGTTTTCATCTTATTGGGTGGGAGATATGAGCGCGTCAGCATCTTAGTCTCTGATTGGACGACAGTACAGTTTCCTGGTTACCAGCAAATAAAGAAATTCAGTTGTTTTTAAACTTCTTCCACAGTGCCTTCTTGGGAATGCGGGTTTAAAATGTCGTCTACAAAGGCCTTCTATGTGGCTCTGATTGTCGTCTGTTTTATTCTAACTGTAAGCTGTAAGTTTTCCACTCTGGATCATATCAAACCCAAAGCTAGCGACAAGGAGCAGGCGCGAGCGGTGTCCGGGCTGCTGAGGCGGCTGCTGGGGAACAGATCCACGGAGTTCATAGTGTCAGTCAACAGGAGCCTCTCCAATGACAGCCTGGATGTTTGTGAGCTCCGATCAGCTAAAAACAATAAGATTGTGGCCACAGGCAGCACCGGAGTGGCCCTGGCTTCTGGGATCTATAACTATCTGAAATATTTTTGTAACTGCCATGTTTCCTGGTCGGGGAACCAGCTAGAGGTCCCAAGTCCTCTGCCACAGCTGACAGGCGTGCTGCGCATCAACACCCCGCACAGGTCAGTGACCCGGATCATGTCCAGTTCAGCAACGTTCCAATGGAAATAAATAGCCTCTGATTGACCATCAGAGGCCCAGGAAATAGTTGCAGGCCATTTAAATTATTTTGCTGATGAGATGAGACTCCATAAGATGCGAGTTTGTACCCTTTAAAATGAGTAACATTTTTTCCGCGATATTGATTTTTTGTTTTCTTTTTGTGTTTGTTTTTTGCTTTATTTTTGATCTGTTGAAGCAAATATAACCTATAGGTGAATAGGTGTTTTATGACTCTTGTCAATATTTTTTCTCATCTTTGCTATACAAGTTTGCGAAGATTTCTTCTCTGCCTAGTACTGGTTTAAGCAGCCTACATACTAGTGTATATCATCAGCTGTATTACAGTATATAATATATATACAATATAAATATCATAACACAAGTTCGATTCAGTTCAGCAATTGATATGTTATTTCATAGGCCGGTCTTACAATTGTTTACATATCAATTTACAAAAACTACTCAAATATGATTTGATCAGTTTATTTCTTGGTTATTACAGGCAGCAGGCATTTAAATTAACAGGATATGTTCTTAATTCTTTTAACAGGAAAGGATCAACTGTTTGAAATATTCTCACATTTTTTTAAGTTAACCAGTTAATTAAAGTGTGTTTGAGGGGTGTCTGTCTTTGGAGGTATTTTGCCACAAAGTATGTCTGACAAAAAGCAGCTGCACTGAGGCAGAAACCACAGAAGTTCATATTTACAGGAAGGTGCTTTCACAGTCTCAGTAAGTTCACTTTTTATGAAGGGAAGTGCTGGTGAAATGGCTGAAGGTTTGCATCAGCTGCCTAAACATAATTTTTAAAAAGTTGCCTTTAACAGCTTCCCTTATACAAAAACATGTTTTGTGCATGAGTTTTATGATTGGATAGGAAGGATGCATGGACATATGACTCTGTGTGGTCACATTATTTTTTTATTTGCTACAGTCAATAGTAAATATTTGCTCTATGGTCAAATCCTTTTGGGACCATTTCCTATTGCATGCATCAGCTCACATAGTTATGACAGACGTAGAGTCCAACTACAGTTGGGTAAAAGGTATGACAAGTAAGTTTCACTTGGGTTTTCCCAGGATTCTGTCTTGTCTTTAATGTCTTTGGTTAAAGCTAATTTTGTCTTTCAAAGTGACCGGAAGAAGACTGAATCTTCTCCCACCTTCACTTTTGAAGTGCACCCAGTGTGTACTTCAGAATTTCTTTCTTGTTCATTAAATACATCAAATAAAAGGGCAAACAAGGTGGATTAGCAGCACTTATGAACAACAAATAGTGTAATGCATGTGAAGTATTGTCCCTGGGACCTGGATACTGAGCCTCTTTTAGCAGTACGTTTTCTGCCATATTACTTATGCAGAGTGCTCATCAGTGTTTTTGTGGCAACAGCGTACATTCTGTGGTTGCTGACACTCCAATCTGATCATATCAGTGGTTGCTAAAATACAGCACTCCAATGTGTACATAGCCATATATGGAGATTTTAATTATGTATCCGTTATTCAGATGCTCTACCAGAGGAAACAACACTTTGTATTTGTTTTATGTAAAGGGTGCATACATCCCTAAAGCAAGGCTTCCTCTTCTCAGAATATTAACCTAATATTGCCAGAGGCAATCTGTAATGAAGAAAACTGTGAGAAGATGATCACAGAAGGCTGAAGTTATTTGTTTTGACAAAGATTCATCGTCAGTTATACAAGCAATCGATGGCAGCAGATTCTGCAAAGGATGGCAAATCAGCTATCAAGTTTATGGAACATCTACTTATGTACAATGAGCCAGGTTGATCATTAATAAAAATAATCACTTATAATTTGTTATATTTAATCATCTTAAATATTAATTTTTTTTGTTCTGTTTCCAGTTCCATGTATTCTGTGAAGCACCTCTGGTTCAGATCATTAAAAAGGTGTCAACACTTAGTCCTAATCTAGATTGATCTAAACGGGGAAAAATAGTTTATTTCACAGATTGCTTAGAGCTTTTATAGTTTTATCATTTTATATTCCAAAGTTAATGGATTTTATTTGGTTGTGTCCAGATTCCGGTATTACCAGAACGTCTGCACTGTCAGTTACTCCTTTGTGTGGTGGGACTGGCCAAGATGGGAGAAGGAGATCGACTGGATGGCTCTGAATGGACTCAATCTGCCTCTGGCTTTCACTGGCCAAGAAGCTCTGTGGCAAGAGGTGAGAGACAATTTATATCTCTGAGTTTTAAAAAATCCCTAATTATTCATTAAGCAACAAGTGTGTCTTCTTAATACTCTATTGAAATGATGAATCATTGAACAAAGGTACTGTTTAAGTTGTGACAAAAAGGAGATTTGAACATGTGAGGCAGAAAAATCAGTGAAAGCTGAGTTA
Organism: Poecilia picta; assembly: GCA_033032245.1. Lineage (NCBI taxonomy): Eukaryota > Metazoa > Chordata > Actinopteri > Cyprinodontiformes > Poeciliidae > Poecilia > Poecilia picta. The sequence continues at coordinate 671,162 of CM065371.1, forward strand.
TGATTGTATGAACCAGTTACAATAACCTCATTAAACTGGGGACTCTCTGTACTAACACACACATTTTCTAAAGCTTTTTTGCTGTTTTTGTGCTGCGTGGGAACACATCTTCAAATGCTTGTCAAAGTGGAGATGTTTTCAAAACTCAGTTTTGGTGTATCCATGTAGACTTGGACTTAAAGTCAGGATGAATGCATGTAGACTTTAAGTCTTTAAGTCTGCACGTAGGAGTAGAACTGCCCACTGTCTACTCTACAAACCAGACCAGTACCTGTACCTGTACCGTACCGTTCACAAGGCATTGGACGGGTGGAAACCTAAACTTCTGGATTTCTCTATGCTGAACAGAAATTCTTTAAACATGATTTAGGATTCATAAAACCTTTATTGTATGTGTTAAAACACAGTCGGTGTTCCCTCCATGAACACACCATTTGATGTCACTGACTCTCGTTCAAAATGTATTTCTAGTAACCCTACCACTGCATTTCTGGCCAGAAAGAACAGATTACCCTACATGTTTAAGATTAAATCCAGCAAATTGGTGTACACTTCTTTGTTTCTTTCAGGTTTGTCTATGAAGCTTTTCAACTTAATAAGGAAAGCAACATTACTTTTAAAACGGTAAAGGTTAAAGCATAAATCCACTTCTTTTTAAGCTATTTACTCACCAACTTGGACAGATCATTAATACATTTTTGAAACTTTGATGCAGATGATATTTAGCTGTATTGCTCCTTTTAACATTCTGAGACTGTCAGGTTGTCGATTGCTTCATGTCCTGAAAAAAAGTATGGTCTGGCTGAAAAACCAATTCAACTGACCCCTGAGAAGTCAGACACTGGTCAATAACAGTTTTAACATCTAACGACATGTAGATAAAGGTTTGTCTCAAAACAGAGACGTAAGTTTTTGCTCTTCCTCTCTTTTTCCGATGTGTCTCATACCAACAGTGAAACGATCTTCCTTGGTTTTTATGATGACTCAAGAGTTTGAACTGATTTAAGAAGCAGCTGAAATCAGATCTTTTAGATCTTTTATATATTATTGAATATTTATTTTAATTTTTATAACCTTAATTTGTTTTTTTGTTTATTTTAATTATGTTTTAAATTAACATTTTAAATGTTTAGATCTGCTGCACCTTGTGATTTTAATAATTTTACTCTGTGGCTGAACAGATTCGGCACAGAACATGTAGTACATACAGGAAGAGAAAACTGGCTCATGGAGGTTGTTGCTTGGCTTCATTTGGGCAGCAGAAGCTGTGATGACCTCCTGAACTTGTTTGCCCTTTGCCCTTTAGGTGTACCGAGCTCTTGGATTGAACGAGTCAGAGCTGGAAGAGTTCTTCTCTGGACCGGCGTTTCTTGCCTGGAACCGGATGGCTAACATGGACAAGTTTGGTGGGCCTCTGCCTCAGTCCTGGCATGTGAACCAACTGTACCTCCAAGTATTCATTACTCTTTGAATGTCAACACACTTTAACACTTAATGTTTACAATCAGAGTGACTGTCTAATAATACAACCAGTGAGTGAGGCTGTATGAATGTGTTTGAACGTAGAGCAGCAGTTTAGACTTACAGACAATATCATACTGTTTGTAAGTCTGGTTGTTTCGTCTTGATTTGTACCGATCAACAGGTTCCCCTGTTACATTCAGATTAGGATCACTTCCTGATGTGATTCATAAGCTGCTACACAAAGGGAAATTATTTGCTTATTCATTTATTAAAGCTTTTAACAACATATTTTGTGAAATCCTGCTGCATCGCTTCATTATCCATATGCTCCTCTAATGACGCTGATGCTTCTCTTTAAAGGGGCAGTCTTATGTCAAATCTACTTTTTTGAGCTTTGCATCATGTTATGATTTTATTCCCTCGTCAAAAACATTCCTGGAGTGTTGCTTTGATTCTTTCATACATGTTTGAGAAATCGTTTAATCTCCATGGTAGCCATTCAGTCATTTGTGCATGCATGCTGTGTCTGTCACAGGGCTTCTGAGTGCATCAATATTCCCACAAAGTTGGTAAAGTGTGAAACAGTCTGACTGTGAGACAAACACAGCAGACAACCAGACAGGCCCCATGAAGTGAAATATCTTTTCTAAAAACAGTAAATATTTGTCTTAAAGTTGTTTATGCCCTGTTTACTCCTGGAAAAAATAAATAAATGAAAAGGTTGCTTATTGGCACCACAATGTGGCGCCTTTAGTTCAGATTTGCTACGTTAAAAAAAGTTTACTGGAACTTCACCATCAGAAGGTAATTCTGCTTGAAAACATGCAAACCCAGGTCAGGTGAGGCCAGGTTTTAGGCTGGGAGTGAGATGCTTTCTCCAGTTGAAGAGTGTCTGTATCTCAGGAGCTAAAGACTCTCTTCACTGATGGCGACCCAGTTCTGGTCTAATGTGGTGAAGACAGATCTGAACTGAGGGGGAAGCTGTAGGTTTTCCAGCTGAACTTGACTCTAACCCTCATCTGTGCTCCTTAGCTACAGGCTGTGACTGAAAGAATGAAGGGTGTGTGTGTGTGTGTGTGTGCGTGTGTGTGTGTGTGTGTGTGTGGGTGCGTGCGTGTGTGTGTGAGGGGGTGGGGGGCTTGGGTAAGGAGTATCTGAAATTAGTTTCCTGACTACAGCAGCTAGCGGTCTCATGAACTGAAGCCACTGCTGTCAGTGACTAGAAATCTAATGAGGTTTCCTTGTATACATGATCTTCCATTTACTAGAGATGTCCCACTAAGTCTAGTTGTAGAGATACTCTGTTGTGATTGGCTGAGGTCATGATTGATTTAATTAACAAGTAAATTTTTTGAGTAACTTGTTGTGGACTGAATCCTCATCACCTTTCCTTCTTCCTGCAGTTTAAAATCTTAGAGCGGATGAGAGCTTTTGGAATGATCCCTGTGCTGCCAGCCTTCTCCGGGAACGTTCCCAAAGGAATTCTCAGGTAACACATCCTTATTTTTCTCACACAGTGAGATTTGTTCAATGGGAACTGATCATGAAAGTCTGTGCTTTCTTCCAATGAATGAATGAATTTGTCTTTCATGTATTAATTCATTGACTGATGCTTTTATACATTGTTATTAATGATAGTCCTTAATATAAATACAAAGGCGACAATCTGCTGGAGCTCAGTCATAACAGAGTCACCTGAAGAAGAATAACGGCTCTAAAGCTAAACTGCCATTAAACTCTGCTTCACTCAATAAGTCATTTTGTGTGTAGTTTTTATGAGGTTAAGATCAACTTCCCTGTGGTCACGCTTTTTTGTTACACGTGGTCAGTGCAACAAAAACTGGAAGCTGTTATATCAAACGAGAAGTGTGAAATTATAATGTAGTGACTAGTACGACTTTGGAAATTAACAAAAAAATAGAATAGAAAATATTGTCATGTTGGCAGTCTTACAAAATAATGACTTCAATTCTTTCTGTACCCACAGGACAACACAGAGACACATTGGACAAACACACATGCATACACACGCACACACTCATCTCTAAAAGTTGATGGGCCTCAATGGACCTCACAATCATGTTTTTGGAATAATATTACACAAGTCACAAAAGAATTGGACTCAAATCCAGGACGTTCATGAGTTTCATGCTTAGTTGTGCACTTGCTGTTTGTCCTGGACTCACTTTTTCCTGGTCACCCAGGACAAAGTGGACAAAGTCAAATCTGCCAGGTTCTCTGGATAGATAGAACCTGGTTCATTCTTGGACATGAACAGTTAGATTCAACATTTTAGGGAACGATGGCTCACAGTGGACCCCAAACAGGACCATTGTGACCTGTTTGGGATGCAATCTTTATCCCAAACAGAGCAGTGGAGGAAATATTTTTGTTCCGCCTCAAAGGTAGACAGGAGGTCCTGTACCTGTGGAAGCAGATGGGAACCTGGTTTGTCTCTGTAGATAGTTCCTCCTCCTTTTTTCTTCATATTTTCTTTTTTCCAGGGAATTGGGGGTGTGGCCAACTTCAAAAGAACCAGTTCCACAATAAAGGTTGAGTTCGGAGCAGTTTGGTGAAATAGACAGATATTCTTTGAAGGGAATCTGCTTCATCTTTGCTTTACCAGTTGGCAAAAAGCAAACCTGTCACAGTTGGCTCCTGTGTTTCTGTCTGACCTTGTGTAATTGGCCTGTTGTGTCCAGGTTGTACCCGAAAGCCAATGTTACCAGGCTGGGACCGTGGGCACATTTCAACTGCAGCTTCTCATGCTCCTACATCCTGGACCCAAGGGACCCGCTTTTTCTCCAGATTGGCACCCTCTATCTGTCTGAGGTGGTAAAGCAGTTTGGCACAGACCATATCTACAACACTGACACCTTCAATGAGATGAACCCACCTTCTTCTGACCCCACGTACCTGTCTGCAGTCAGTAACTCTGTCTTTGCCTCAATGACCGCGCGTGAGTGTCTGTTTCTGAAACTTTGTTCTTGTATCAAATGTTGAATCTGACTTTGCTGCACAAAGGCACTGTCAAACTTTTACAATAGATGTCCTTGTTTTGACTCCCCTCCAAATGTCTTTCCTTCCAGTTGATCCTGATGCGATCTGGTTGATGCAAGGCTGGCTATTCTTCAGCAATCAGACGTTCTGGAAGCCACCACAGATCCAGGCTCTACTCCACGGAGTTCCCCTGGGAAGAATGATTGTGCTGGATCTGTTTGCAGAGGCTGATCCAGTTTTCACATACACAGAGTCTTTCTATGGACAGCCCTTCATCTGGTGTATGCTGAACAATTTTGGGGGCAACAATGGTTTTTTTGGTACAGTTGAAAGCATCAACTCAGGGCCTTTTAAAGCCTTACACTTCCCAAACTCCACTTTGGTAGGAATAGGCATGACACCTGAGGGTATTGAGCAGAACCCTGTTATCTATGAGTTAATGAGTGAACTTGCATGGCGCAAAGAGCCAGTCAACCTTGCAAAGTGGGTGTCCCTGTATGCAGTACGGCGCTACGGTGGCATGAATGATAACCTGACAGCTGCATGGAAACTCCTATTCACCAGTGTGTATAACTGCACCATACCAGGGTATGTCAATCACAACCACAGCCCGCTCGTTCGCAGGCCCTCTTTTCGGATGAGGACAGACCTGTGGTATGAGCCTGCTGACCTTTTTGAGGCCTGGAGACTCTTCATGGAAGCGGCTCCTTCTTTTATGTCCAAAGAGACCTTCCAGTACGATCTAGTCGATGTGACCCGGCAGGTCCTGCAAGTTCTGACATCGTCTTTTTATCAGGATATCTCGGACGCCTTCGCCAATAAAAAAATGCCAGAGCTGCTGACTGCGGGTGGCGTGCTGGTGTATGACCTCTTTCCTGAACTCAACCGACTGTTGAGTAGCAACCAGAACTTCCTGTTAGGGACGTGGCTGGAGCGAGCCCAATCCAAGGCCCTGAACGAGAAAGAGGCACAGCTTTACGACATGAACGCCAGAAACCAAGTCACTCTGTGGGGTCCCAGCGGCGAGATTCTGGACTATGCTAACAAACAGTGGGGGGGTCTTATCGAAGACTACTACGCTCAGCGGTGGGGGCTGTTTGTCCAAACGCTGGTGGAGTGTCTGGACCGTGGACTTCCATACAAGCAGGATACCTTCAACCAGGCAGTTTTCCAGGTTGAACAGGGATTCATTTACAATCGCAGGAAGTACCCAACCAAACCTCAGGGAGATACTTATGATATCGCCCACAGAATTTTCCTCAAGTACTACCCTCAAGCCATGAAGAGACTACAACAAATGGAAGAAAACTCTCCCATCTTCCCCATTCCATGACTGTCCCAGTGCATTGGCAAATAGACACTGTCCAGATATATACGGAAATAATCTGTTGGTATGATTCATTGAAATGAGCAGCTGATTGCTGTATGTGGTTTTATTGGGAATACTGTAACTGTTAATTTTCTGATCATTTTTACAAAAATATTTTTTGGTAACACTTTATTTGAAGGGGTGTGCATAAGACTGACATGACACTGTCAAAAACATGACATAACACCTGTCATGAACATAAATAAGTCTTTATGAATGTTTGACAGTTGTCATGAAGTGACAAATAAATAATAGTACTTTTAATGCAACTTTACATGCAACTTTGCATTAAAAGTCCATTAAAAGTGCCAACTTTGTATGATTTTGTAAATGATAATTTAATGCAACTTTGGCATTTTTAATGGGCTTTTAATGCAACTTTTAGAGCAACTATGCATTTAAAGTGCCATTATTTACTGAATGACACTTTATGGCAAAGTGTTACCTACTTTTTTAAAAAGGAGCATATTAAGGCTGCAGTATGTTAAGGTTCATAAAAGTTTTTTTTGTTTTTTTGGGGTGTTTTTTTTAGCATATTTGTTAATCCTTCCTGCGGTCTTAGCGCAACACTCAGGAGGAGCGAGGCAAATGTCACGGTCAGACAGCGAGGATGGTGACTTGTAAAAGCAAAGAACACAAAATATCTCCATCCAACAACACCCATAAACGTATCGATACATTTTATCCATTATAAATACAATTTGATGCGTTCACAACCAAACGACAAAGGAACTGTGTTGGTCATGTGGTTTTCCTTAAAGTGATATGACCTCTGACTCAGGGTTTCATCTTGATTTCTCGATTCATGTGCCGAGGTTTCTGTCGCCATCACTCACCATTGAGCTGTCGTGAAGCTCTGGATTCAAGTAGCTAAAGCATAGCAGAGAGCAAAGGAGAGGGTCTGAGCAGCACGTACATGAGAGTGACTGTAAACACTAAGGACCCTCCTCCTGGCTCTGATTGGCTGTTTCTGACAGAACTGTGTAGATGGCTATAGGGCCACAAGAAGCAGCAGAGGAACTTAATTTTTTTTTCTTTCTTTTTCACAGATTATATGCATACTGCAGCTTTAATAGTTAATATGGTTGAAACTGAAGGCTATGTTATTCAAATTATTTAGTGGGGTTTTGATTAGGATATATATTCACTGTTTGAGATGAAAGTCAACTCTATCCTTCATGCGTTTCTGATCATTCCACTTTCTTTAAATGGTGCCTGCTATTTGCCTGCAACAAAATCCATCTCAGGGGACCATACAGTAAGACAAACTGGTTCAATACAATCCATACATCATGCCAGGTGTCAGAATGTGGTAACAGCTAGAGCGTGTTTCTGTCAAACACCAGCTTCCTGCTCTGATTTCTCTATTCTCTAAAGTGAATTATTAATAATAAACAATTACATTTAGAACAAGTTTTAGAAGAAACTGATAATTTAGTGCCAGTAATCCAGGCAAAATGACCTTATTTCAAGGAATGTTTATTTCAAAATGTTTTCTTCCCCCATTTTTCTGTAGTTAATGGCATCTTCTCTAGCTCTTAGAAAGGGAGTTAATATTAACATATTTCCAGAACGTTTAAATTGAAAACACTACAGCCTAGTGCAGATTAACTGAATTGTTTCACTTTAACTGCAAGAGAAAAAAAATATATATATGTTTTACAAAATTTGTGCTCGACAGGTTGCATCCTCTCAACACGTTAGCCATGACCAACTCTCCCTGTCCCTGTCTCCCTCCCTAGCTGGTTTACCCCTCACCTCTTCACTCGGTACCAGAGCCTCGACCATGAGCCCATCATGCTCAGCAGAGTTAGAGTATAAAAGAACACAAGAAAACTGTGGAAAAGTTTTTCAGTCACAGAAACACTTCAGATATAGCCTATTTAATATTGAAGATCCATGTTCCGTCTGATGTAGTAGAGTAGGTTTCTCTGCTGCTCCCATGTTGTTGTGCCACATTGGTGTTGAAGCTGTGATCATCCAATGATATTTTGAATTTTCAGCCAGACATGCTGCCTTCATTTCCTTTTTAGATGGAAATAAATCTAATTCAGTTTTTATTTTTTACTTTGGGGGGGGGGTCTTTGTTCTGTTTATTATTTAGAAATAAGTTTTATTAAATATTTTGAATGACTTTCGATTCAAGTTAAAATATTTTCTATGATTAAATTGCATAATAAAGTATTTTGAAGATAGACTCCTTTATTTTACACTATTTACCATTTTTCTGGTCACATTGTTTCACAGATCATAATTATTCTTCCACATACTGCAAATTGGAACCCAGGACTAGTGTATTAGCCTTAAGACAACTTGGATGAAGAGTAGGAGGCCTGTCACAATAATCAATAAATCAGTTAATCACGTGATAAACTCAATTTCCATTGGCATGATTTATAATTTCTTTTTTCCCTCTCCAATAAAAACTGGATGATAAAAGTGTTCAGTTTGGTGCGCTGGTCTCAACTAGCTCTTATTTTCAAAGGACAGTTTTGTTTACAAAGACTTCAAAATTCATTTTATTTTCCATTTTGTTTATTTTGGATATTTAAAATGTCTTCCAGTTACCAGAGTTAAATGTTCATTAGAATTTAAACTTTACAGATCTTTGACGTGTTCTTGCATTATATGGTCTCAAAACATTTTTTTATCGCAATTAACTTCTGGAACAATTTATCATACATCAAAATTTGTTATCTTGACAGGCCTAGGTGTCTCATCAAGCCATCAGTTCCCAAAGTCACACAAAGAAACAAACATTTGGACCTGTGGGGTCCCCTCCTCTTAAGACCAGGGTTAAAACTGTCTGATAAAGATTTGGTTTCAAACACATTTTCTATCACAGCAGTGATTAAAAAAACAGACTGGATCGGGTTATGAGGAAAGTTGCTTGCTCACACACATGTTATCAGCACAACATCTAGAGAATGAAGACAGGAGAGTGCAGCTCTAAACCTCTTGGCCCATTGAGGAAAAATAAAAATAAAACTTGAGCAATTCCTGGAAAACATTCTAAAAGAAAAGACATTTTGCACAGATTTTTTTTATTTTTACAAAAGACAAGGTTTATTAAAAATAGCCGTATTAGGGAAAACATAACATTTCAGTATTTTTCTTTAAGGTTAAAACAATTATTGAATATAGTATTACACAACCATTTCACTGGTTAAAATGATGTGGCTTTCTACAGAACTGAAGCACTGAGATGTACTGTAGCATTAAAAAGCTTCTCCAGTGTTTTAAAAGTGGTACAAAAACTAAACGTACAGTGGCTCTCAAAATGTTTCACCCTGTTAAAACGTTGCCTTGTGTTGTAGAAAACCTGACCAGCATTAATCACATCAAAACTTTTTGTCTCCTTAATGCAAAATATATACGGTTTAATTCATCTCAGGGGAAAATCTGTTGAACATATTCAAAATAAAGAAAATGCAGACATTTTTTTTATTATTTCAACATCCATTACTGTTATTTGGTGTCCAACCAACATCAATTGCACGTGTGATTACCTGAAAACAAAGTTCAGCTGCTGCAGGAATTTCTGACAGTTGCTTTCTTTCTCTAAAGTCGCCGTTTCCAGAGAACATAGAAATGGCTCCAAAAGATCTGACTGTACAAATCTGAGACAGGAGGGCACAGAAAACCCAATAGTATTAAATATGCCATGGCACAGGAAACACATGCCATCAATAATCTGAGAAAACATGGGAAATGTTACATTACAGACACTGGTGGCGTCTCCAACATGGATGAAAACTCCAAACAGAAATCGACATGAACTCAATGGCAACATGCGACAACCTGCAGTTTGTGTTCTACAGCGGATCAAATCAGTTTATTCAAATGTCAGGAGCAGAGCTGGTAGATACAAATATTTTATTCCAAAAGGAATGGGAGAATAGGTTTCTTTTCTGTAGATTGAACTGAGGTTTTTACAGCAAGAACTCCACCTCCTATCAACCGAGTTTTTTTTTTTTACTTTACCAACTCATGCTATGACATGTTTGAGACTTGAATTATTTCTTGATATATAACTAAACTTTAGATTAAAGCTGTTTGATATGAAAATGTTATAGAAAATGAAGATTGTGAAATGCTTCAGAATATTGTTTTAGCAGATCACAAGCTTAAAGCCTCCAACAGTAAAGAATGACTTCAAGAACTTTAGAAATTATAAAATAAAAAAAACATAAAAAAAAATAAGTCAAACTTGTGAACAATTATTTATCTTTCAACAATACGATGGGCTTTACATATGCATTTGTTCACAAGAGCAACAACTTTGGTTTTTAAATTCATTCAGCCATTTTTGTTAGACTTGCCCCGACAGTAGTACAACTGTCACATGTATACAAAGTGGGAGATGAGCCATCCCATCATTCCAACTTTGGTAAAATAGTTAGATTAGCTAAAAAGGGCGGTCAGCATTCTCATTCATAAAAAGTAGCACATTACTGCAGAAAACTCATCTAAACACATTCAGACTGTTCACCAGCTTCATTCAGGTTAAAGCAGCTTCTCCCATTTCGTCCTTATGCCGACTGAAAGTCTAAATGATCAATGTGGAAGCAGACAGTATAAAAAGTTCCTTTACAACAACCAACAGAAAGAGGATTTGAATTCCAAATCCAACTTTTGGGAATAACCATTAATTCCAGAGTGGAATAATCTCCAGCTGATGGCTGCGTTTGTTTCAAGACGAACCTCAGTGGAAATCAATTGGCGAGTTTAATTTAAAGGCTTTTTGAAATAATATTGCAACTCAAACAGAAACAAGCGGTGGAACGTCAGAACTTCCTGCTCCTCACATCATTTGGAGGTGGAGAGAAACATTAGACCAGCGAGGAGGAGAGATGATTCCAACAGGAATATCTGGCTGCTGATCACAAAACAGTAAAAAGTAAATAGATCAAGCTTCCTGTCAAGAGGTAAAAATTAAAATCAAAAATAAAAGTTTAAAACAAGGTCAAGGTCAACAGCAATGAGATCCGGTTAGCCATGAGATTACAAAAATAAAAATCAACCAACATCAAGTAGAAAGACCAACAATTATATAGCATATAGCATTGATACACACACACACACACCAAGACATAGGGAGGATACCTGAGTTAGTTGTCAGTGGTTTAAAGAAAAGCACTAAATTAACATCTGATTCCAACATAATCATCATTTTCGAGTCTTTTCCACCACTGACTCCTTTAAAGTTTTTAGAAACAAGTTGCAGTTTATTCTTAGACAGCTGATCAAACCCCTGATTTAACTTTGTTCAGTCCTTTCTCCTGTAAACAAATATAAAGTCAGCCCAGTTCTCAACTGTTAGCGATTTAAACTCAAACAGATCTGATAAAAGACAGACAAATCAGTTTTTATTCCTAAAGATGTGGATCAGATCAGTAGCAGCATAACTCCATTCCTGATAGAGATTTGTTTTGAATTCCTCTGGAATGAATGAATGAATAATGAGTCAGGTGATCAGACTGGGAGTTGCATTAGGAGCTGATTATGTGCCTGACACAGAGACAGACAATCAGAAAGCATCACTAATTCATTATATCTAGTCAAAATAGCACTTATACAGTTGCATAATGTAAAGTGATATTATAGAACACATATCCTGTATCTTATAAAGAGATGAAAAAACAGGAACATGTTGCTCATTTGAAGCATGCTAATAATAAAAGACTTTCCAGTGATCAGGGGATGAAGGTTTGAAGGTAGCAGGTCGTAATGCAGCCTGGGTATCCCACAACTTACAGGGTGTTTGTTGGGTGGAGGAGGGCTTGGGGGGGCTGGACCTTAATCAGCTGGAATCAGGGTATGACGTAGAAACATGTAGGATAGATGCGGGATGAATTCCTGGAACTTCCAGGTTGTACATTTTGTGGAATTAAAATTCCAGAAAAACGACCCACAAGTTGTGGGAAATACAGGCTGCATTTTGTTTTTATAACTTAAAATATTATTTATCCAGAACTTTTCCAAAACAACCAACAGCTGAGGCGCTAATGCATGTTCATGACAATAAAACCTGTGATAAAATACGGGACGCACTCACAAACAGAAATGCAGCTAAAGCCATCAGGGTAAGAAGAATCAACAGTGACTCATCCGTCAGACTTCAGTCCGCTCCAGTTTTGCGTTAGCTGAGCAGAAGACACAGTGGTGGTGTGTGGACTTCAGGAGGTAGGCGGACTGAGCGCGCTCTGAGCGGCGTCACACAGGATCTGCTCCAGCACCGTCAGCAGGTGTTTCAGGCCGTAGATGTAGCCGTGGTCCAGGCTATCGCTTGGGAAAACATGAGCGAAGTCGATCATTCTGACCTCCACGGCTGCGTCTCCCATCCCGCCCTGTCCGTCTGTCCCCTTCTGCCCCTCCAGCCTGTCCTCGTCCTCGTCCTCCTCTGTCCTGCCTCTGTCTCCATCCTGGTTTCTGTTCCCGTTTGGTGACAGCTTCGGGTCGGCCTTCCTCTGACACGTGTTGTCTTCTTCGTACAGCACAGGGGAGTGATTGGAGGCTTTCATTACCTCGGCAACTACATCGTCCACCCTGCTGAGGTGGAGGTGACCCCGGACACAGGGCTTGTCCCCGTCCTTCCTGTGATTGGTGTGAACCGTGGAGATGCTGCTGTCCCACAAAACGCCCACCTCGGTGTTGTTGTTGTACTCGGCAAGCTTGTTTTCCTGTCCAGCTTCCTGCTGACCCGCTTCCTCTTCCTGGCTCTGACCACCATCACCAACCAGCACCACGGCGTCGCCGACTGACGGGCCGATGAGGAGAGATGACAAGGAGGATGAAGTGAAAGAGGAGGGAAGACCCTCGTAGACAAAAAGAAGGGAACTGGCGTAGAAGGCCAGCTGGTGCTGGGAGTGAAACCAGTTGAGAATGTGCTGCACCCTGCAGATGCTGGCCCGGACGGCGTCCCTCCTCAAACACACACCGTTCTCAAAGAACGCAGATAAGCCTGCAGGGGAACAACGGACACACAGGGACAGCTTATGGGCTTGTCTTTATCTCAACTGTCAAAACTAAAATTGTTGCCTGTTTGAATTGCTATTCATGAAAATAGTTAGGCAAATATAGAAGTGTGAGAATAAGATAAGATGGACAAACGCACCGTCTTTAACCGTGTCCTGAGCCAGGGCCCTTCCATAGTGCTGGTTGTAGGAGTTGAACGTTTCACTGCGAACGTCATAGACCTGAAAAACAGCAAGAATTCATAAACATGGTGGCCTTCTTTCTACTAACTCAGTGTATCATCAGCCTGGCAGGCTTTACTTCAACACCACCTTATAAAAGGAGAACTAGAATTTAATCTTAAAGCTGCAATATATAACTTTATAAACAATGTTTTTTTATGTCACATTGTGATAGTGGAACATAAGACAAAAAAATCAAGCTCCTCTGACTTCTCCCTGAGTTTCTACGGTTCATCTGCAGAAATACACCACTCTGTCAGAAACAACCAATCAAAGACAGGAGGAGGATCTTAGCGCTGTAAGTCATGCTAGTGTACGTGCTGGTCAATGTGCTAATAGCAGAGAAACATCTTGATTATTTCTGACAGAGTTTCTGGCATCAAGACATATTTTAACAAAAATGGGAAAAAAATTGATTATAAAAGTTACTTACTGGAGCTGGACCAAGCAGAATAAAGAAAAAATAAAGTATAGATTTGTTCCTGCTTTAGGTCTGAAGAGGCTACACTGCCTGGGAGGCAGTGTATTTTTACAGGAGGCTAAATGAACTGCAGCACAAAATACAGTATGTTTAGCTCTCTAAATGACAAGGCAGCTGAAGCATCAGGTAACGTAGTGCTGCACACTGCTAACACAGCTACAGCAGGTAAACCTCAGCATCAGTAAAATGTGGCATCACTGTGAAGAGGTGGATGCTGCAGAGAAGCTTTTAGGCTTCTTCGCAGCATGGCTCTTTAAGCCAACATAAAGAGCTGACCCTCATGCCCAGGATCAGGAATCCGATCTCTTCCATCAGAGGGTATTTTCTGATCTGCTGCTCCCGTTTCTCCTGTGAAGCAAGCGGATCGTAGCTTCTGCGGCCCAGCTTCACATCCATAATGCACGGCTTGTTGAAGCGACTCGTCACATCCTCCAGCTTCAGGTAGAGCTCTGCGTCAATGACATCACAAAGAGTCATTGTATAGAAATGAGTTTCCTTTAGTCATATAGGCCTTTTAGCATGAATTGCGAAGTTGTGAAAAGGAGATGAGACCATAGTTTGTTTCTCACCATTTGGGCTGTCAGGAGAGGACCAGGTGCCATAATATTTGGGAAGGTGTTTCTGGAGGTCCAGCAGACAAGGATCGGAGCAGTCCTCTGCAAACACCTATGATGCACATACAGATACACACACACACACTATAAAGCTCATGCTGTAATGTCAGACCCGAAGCAGAAACAGCTTTGACTCGTATGGAAATGTTTGGTTTACAGACAGAACATCCCATTGTGACAGATTAAGAACAGAACTATCAGCAGTTTTAATTTCAAGATATTTTTTTTGGTCTCCAATAAATATTCAAGTAACTTGGTGTGCATTCACACCAGACGGTCAGATAGACTCGGTTCTACTGGGGACCAAAACTACAAAATTTGTTCCATTTCCAGCTGCTGCGATTCTCTTTCACACTACACTGTTAGACAATCCAAGCCATTTGAAAAACCTGTTCCCCACCTCGCCTGTGGGGGCACTGCACCAAGAACCATTGAAAGAAAGAACACAGAAGCCTCAGCAACCTTCCTTCGCAAAATGTGAACAACGGAGTGACGTCAGATTTTAGCGGCAAGACAATTTCCCTTTTAAATTTACTAAAAGACTATGAGCCATTTCTCCCGTTTGTTTTGGTTGTATTTAACCTGATTTTGGAACGGTCTCTGGTCCGCTTGGCATTCACCTATGCAAATTAACCGCACCATAGTTCACTTCAATGGAACAGACTCCTAGGTTTGTCAGCAGACCAGAGTTCACTTTATAGGTTCTTCACACCTCACTAGACCAACCGGAATTTCTGGACAAACGGACTGGAGTTAGACAAAAGCGGTTTCACCAAGGTTGGTGTGAATGAGCCCTTAGGAACAGGAGCTGAAACCAGATTCCTAGGATCCTAAGAAATGGATCACAATGAATAGGAGAAGATTTCAGATAGGAGCAGCTGGCTGGACTCGGACGCTGAGATTAGGTGAGGATCTCCGTCACCCAGTCGTTCTCTTACTGTGACGCTTCTGACTAAATCTATAAAAACCTTACTTCCAATCATGTTTAGAACTAAAGGCGTCTTTTGAGTTAGAGGTGAAAAGTCTCCAAGAAACAGGGAAAAAGTCTAAATTGCCTCTACGGAAGCACTTGGCTGAGAACTCCAAAAATCCAGTCAAAAATCTGCCTCTTTTTTCCAAACCTTCCCTCCCCCCAAAAAACTAACTGAAATATTTGTCTGGTAAAAAAAGTGTGAGAATTTGATTTACCATGCTATAAAACTGCATTTCTCGTGGTCCTCTGGGTGGAGGCTGAACTTGCTTCAAGACCGTTCCATCCGGGTGTTGTAAAATACCTGCAGCACACAGACAGTATAAATATTCAGTTATGTTTATGAATGCAATGCTTATGCTGATTTATGCAGAAAAGAATTATGCTAATGACCATCAAACAAATTCAGTGTCTGCTTTATTCATTGTTTTGATCTATTATTGTCCCGAGGCTGTTTGGAGAGTTGAGCTTCCAGGTGTAAATTATAACCTCAGACAGGAACATAAAGAACACAAAGATGGCAGATCAACTATTGAACACAATGTTTCTCTTCCAGATGGCTTCCAGTGGCTGACGGGAAAAGAATTGAACATGCTGGCAAAAAGGTAAGATGAATTTAAGATGTTTCCTGTATGGAGAAAGTATTATTCACATCTTGGAGGTTGTGAAGGATTCTACTAAACGCTCAAGTCTTCAGGATTTTTCCATGGATCTTCAATTGCATTAAAATCCAGGAGCTTAATAAGGCCATTCAAGCACTGCTATGCTGCTTCTTATGAAAATGCTAGTTTCTTTTGTTTTTTGTTTAGATTCATTGTCATGATAAAATATCTACCTTCATTTATCTGTCGACTCTTAGCATTACCAATCATCCATCATTCATTTACATACAGTCTAACATTACTCTTTACCAACCCCTCCAGGTTTTCACTACTTTTTTTAGCAGTCAAAATAACAGATTTGGTGCACATATCTGCAAAGTATTAAGCAACATTTATATAAAAATTTGACTTTTTGTTCTAACCGCATAAACACTGCCCATTGCAGGCGAAGGCTATCAGTCATGGAAATTCAATGTTTTGAGCATTTTTGAGAAAAAAAACAAAAACAAAACATCCATACACCCTGATGTTTTGACCTTTAGAGTTCCTCATAGATATTGTGGGCTTGAGGTGATTTGCAATCTCATCTCTACTTCAGTCATGGCGTGTGTAATGGCATTTAACTGACCAGACTACATTTCCCTGGAGAAAGTCTGGGAGAAAGCAAAACTGGACATTAAAAAGAATGGAATTCAGAGGAGTGAGAGCATGGAATTGTCATTAAAACATCCATTTTGTTTGGTCTAAATTTTCTGACATTTAACTTTGGGTTTTTATTGCAACTATAATCATTAAAATTAAATAAATAAATAGAAGCTTAAAATGTTTTTACTCTGTGTGTAATGAATATCTTTAAAATGACTGTTTCACTTTCTGAGATCACTGGCAAGATATGATGAAATTTTATGCAATATTTGAATATTATGAGATGCACCAATATGCTTGAACTGGCTCACTCTCAGTGTTGTGTGGAGATGATTTTCAGGACTCTCAAATATAACAAAGGTTTCTTGAATTACTTTTCTGATCTGTTCTTTGATTATGTCAAGGCATGGGAATGCTTCTGTCACTGGGAAACATGAAAGAAACCTGTGTGTTGTCCTGGCAAGTCAAATGATAAAGCAGTTATTAGCATTATTAGCTCTTAATCTTGTGCACCCAGTTTCTCTGTCTACACAACAATGTGGAAACACACTGTAGCTTGTTGTGAACTGTGGCTTTTACTCTGCCCCACTTTAAGATCACTAAAGGAACAGGAAGGAGGGCTGGAGAAGGGGCTCATCCACAACACATAACCATGTGAAAAGATCCCGTCTTTCTTTATAGTGAAAGTCATCACTGTAAAGATTTTTATATTCAGCTATTTTAAAAACTGATCATGTACAGAGGTAGTAGAAAAAAATCTTAAGAGTTTTGCACTAGCTTTATAGACCTTTCATAGAAGTGCATTTTTCTTTGCTTATAGTGGGAAACGATTAATTATTGACAGTCTATAAAGGTTTATAGGCATAAAAAAATGTTATCTTATTTTACAGCTGTGCCTTTTAGCCTGGATCTTACCGTGGCACACCCTGTGCAATACTTAGCTGCATACCTCAGCTGTTTACTTAAATATGATTGTTTTTAACACCAGTTGAGGATTTGGTGCACATAGTTCCAATACACCTCATTCTTTGGTGTATTTGTCACCAAAAATGAGGAAGCAACAGTCAGACTGGAAAAACATATTTTTTTCCCTGAATGACTACATTCACAAAACATGTTTAATGCTCAATTCTAATTTTTGGCTGAAATCTGATTCTTTTTTTAAAATGGTCATTCATACTACATGCAATCGCAATGTGATTTCTATGTGAATGATTTACTAGACCCGCATGCGCAGAAGGACGTAGACATCACACAGCAGCGCACCAACAGTAATAATGGATACTGCTGCCTATGGGCGGATCAGAAAGTTGTTGATCAATGGGAGCAGACATGATTGTCACTACTGAGCAGAGTTTCAGCTATTTACCACATCTGGCTTCTTCTGGTGTAAAATTATGATGCACATCTCACGTCAATGAGTGAAAAAGTTGGATAAAATATGACTTAACCAACCAGAGACTTTGAAAATTTTGACACTTGATTTAGTACCACTTACAGAAATGACACAAATTGGATTTTAGGGAGGGGAGGTGAGAAGATTGGAATTGGGTCATTCAAACTCCAGTAATATAGTCAGATGAGTCCCATTTGGACAAAAAAAAAAATAAAAATATTGGGTTTGGGTTGCTTTTGCTGGCTGTGTGAAAGTAGCCTGAGTTTCTCTTGCCTTGGGATTCCCCCGGAAAGCAGGCCAAGTGGCCGTGGAGATGGGAGAGTGGGCCTCCCTGCTTAGGCTGCTGCCCCCGCGACCTGACCTCGGATGAGTGGAACATAATGGATGGATAGTTTTGTTTGCACTAAAATTTTGTTTAGCTCTGCTGAACTAGTTCCAAGTAGGAAGTACAATGAGAATGCCACTGAAGTTGGAATTCTGACTGGGAATGTCAACTTCACCTTCATTCCCACTTGGTAAATGAAGTGGTGAGGTCGGAGCGTAGATCCCAAACTCAAACAGATTTTATTCTTCTTTTAAAGATTTATATTTAAACCTTAACACGTTAGTCGTGTCACTGAAACAGAGGAATATTGTACTATTGTTTAGAATAGCTGTTCTCAACGTGGGCAGTACCAAAGACGGCAGGGGGCGCTGGGATTCCTTTGGGGGGTGTTTGGTTGAAGGTAAACTTTATACCTTATATGCACAACAATACCTGTTTAAACTTTGAGCAACTTGCTAAAACTGTATTGTGTAACATTAAAACACGCTTTGCTGCAACTGTATCGATGGCAGCTCTCCTTCTATTCAGTGTTTGTTAGCTTGTGTTAGCTTTTGGCACAGCTCCTCTCCCGCTACTGGTAGCTCACCGCATCAGTTCCAGAAGTGACGTTGCTGTGATTCACTTTGTACACATGTTTTGGCAGTTCTGTGATTATGTCAAAGCAGCAACTTATATTAAAAAGTGTTTTATTTCCATTTGAAAGCTGCGCGCTACCATGGAAGGACAACAGAAAATTGCTCTTATAAACATATAGTTACTAAAATCACGATACCCTCACTGTGTATCCCTCTGAGAAATGAACCCTTTTAAATAAAGTAATTCCTCCATGGGTGATACCACGATAGAGAGCGTTCATTTTATAGCGTTAACACCGGAGCTGGAAGTGGTCCGATATGAAATGGGGGTGATAGAACAACGGTACCACAGCACTTTTAAATTCCAATAATCAGAATACCGAAATTGTTTCCGTTGTTTTAAAAGGTTTATGTCAGTCTGCCTTTTCCCCATCGATACGCTTCCCGACCGCTGCGCACCACAGGGATAAAAAAATAAATTAAAAAATCCAACGCGCAACTCTAAAACAGGAGAAACGGGACATAAAACGGAGCAACGAACTGTGAATTATGGCATAAAAACAGAGAATCCGACGCTGAACATTGAAAAATCAACACATGATCTGAAACACATGACGATTAGGTGGCGGCATGAGTGAAGATTATTGATGGTCAATGAACGATCAAATATATCTAGCAACAAGAAAGAAACTAGAGTGGACATAGCAATAAACCAAGAGAGGATAATACTAATCAAAGGAAACTAAATGAAAATTGATGACTTACAAAATGCAAGAATGAACTAAGAAACTAAAGTAAATACAAAGGAATAAATGGTATGGCAAAAACCTTTTGTGCAATAATTAATACAGAGGACTGTATGGCAAGAATAAACAGACACTATTTCCAGATAAAAGGTAAAATAATATTGTTGAAGTGCCATGGGTTTGTTGAGACACATCTAGTACTGAGAATAAATACATTTTACAGACCATAACAGTAAAGAACTGATCACTTATTTATGTTTTTAATTAGATTTGATACATTTATTTCTTCAATATTATTTTTCATGTCATTTTTAATGTCATGAGGCTGATGACTCCATGACTCTTTCAATTTGACTCATTAGGATTTGATTAAGAACCAGATTTGTTCTTTGTCATTTCTGTCCAGTAAAACTATTAATCTATAAATCAATAGACAGGTCTATACGAAGATATAATCCATGTTTCTGTCTCATATTTGTATGGCATTAAAAGGACCTGGAACTTTTGTTTTCCCACTGAAAGTTCTGGTTTGCACAGTAAATGCCATGTGGGTGAAATTTTGTGAATAATACTCTGATGTCCCATGCTCCTGAAGGCAGCACAGAGCTGCACCACCAGAAACCGACAGAAACACTGAAGAGAAGAAGAGCTATGATTAATGTAGATACAGTTCTTCTATCCATGTTTTAATGTTGCAGATCTCAGTCGTTTTGCAAATTGATAAAAGTTTAAACTGGCATTGCTGTACATCTCTTATCTGGTCTTTTTGTGTAATATTTAACAACTAGAAAATGACAAAGAATAAGAATATTTTCTCTACTCTGATTGGCTGCAGTTAGGCCTACAAATTTTAAGTTGAATGTTCATTGCATTTTTTTGTAGACACCTGTGAAAATAATTTCTATTCCCATGGCTTTTTTGTTGTCTGGGAAATTATTTTTTGATGACAAATACAGAAACAAGCATAAAAATCAAAACACCTACAATAGTGACAGTAATATTAATAATAAAATAATAGTCAATGCAAAGTAGCCTACAAATTCTTTGGTGGGGGGCAGTGAGGGACCTGGATAAAGGCTAGGGGGGCGCTGGCCCAAAAAAGGTTGAGAAACACTGCGCTAGTCCATTGAACACCTCTGGCTTTTTAGCAGAGTTTCTCCGTATGTTGTTGCAACACACAAGCTGCCGCAACACACATTTAACTCTTTAAATCTTTTTCAAACCCTGTCTTGTTCTGTTTTTATTTTTATTTCAAATTATGAACCTTGCCCAGGTTGGCCTTGAAAATGAGAGCTAAATTTAACACTATAACGTATTTTAAATGAATGAATTGGATAAATGAATGAATGAATGTTAATTCCATTTTGTTCTAAAACAAGAAAAAAAATCTATGTGCCATATTTCTGAAGTTCCCTTGTGGTTGTTGGGGCTAAAAAATACATCTTTTCAACAAAGTTTGAGAGTTCATTCATTATTACTGTGATTAAAATTAAAGTTTAAGGCCTGAACTTAACTTGGGACTTGCCTGTGTTTGCTTTGGACATGAAACTTGATCACACCCCTGCACTGCATCTTTTTCCATGAAAATGTCTGGAATGACCCACACCGTTTTAAATGAATCATTCATCTGCAAATGTTGCTCTACAAACGTCTGACTGCTGCTGGTTTTCTATTACTCTTACTACCCCCACTAGTAAATCATTAGCCACGCACAGATGTAGTTTATTAATATACAGGCCTTTACTTACCAACTTTCTTCACTCCATACTTGTGACCTGCCACCTGATGAGAAAGTGGGACACAGCCGTTCAGGTGACTGTGGTCCTGTGGTCCCAGAAGCTGCTGGCCGGACTTATTCATGGAGGCGCTGTCCCCAATAGCACCCAAGCCAGGGCTCAGTTCCAGTTTACCGAGCGCTTTGGTGGACTCCATGACGTTAGCTCCTGACATCTCGAAACTTCAAAAGATAGAGCTGGGTCGAACGCCTAACGTAACGCCTGAAAGCCATCAATATAGCACTTCGTGTATCCCGCTGTCATTTCGCAATCACACAATTCTGATGTAAATGTCAAATGCCTTCGAGTGAAGGCTGGTTCGGGTGAAACCAGAGGAGCAGGCAGTGGACTACCGAGCCACGCCACGGCACAGAATTCGTGACACAGCGCGGCGTCCAGCGGAGACGCTTAGCTCCCCGTCCAACGCTGATTCAATGATTTTCATTTCTGGAACAGCGACACAAACACATCCTGACCACTTCCTACTGCCGTTAATGTGAGCAGAGCCAGGGTTGGCTTCCGGTTGTCGCCTAAAAAATAAGACAAGCGAAGCAGCTCTAAATTCAGCAATAATAATAGTAGTAGTAATAATAATAATAATAATTATTATTATTATTATTATATAATAATAATAATAATAATATTATAATATATTATTATTATTATTATTATTATTATTAAAATTATAATTTAAAATATAATTATAATTATACGATATCTCGTTTATGTTTATAAAACGTGACTAAAAACTATTTCCAGCATTCCTTACTATTAAGGAATTTAATTAGTTAGTTAAATGTCAAGGGGAAAATTAAAACGGAGAATTCAAAGAATACTAGCTTAATAAATCTACTTCCGGTTACTCTTTCCCTTTTTACCCGTTACCTGATAAGCTTAAACTTTTCATATTACCAGCATAATAGTAGCATGTTTTCTATAACTAGAATATGAAGGTTTTGCAGAGCTGACCAGAGTCCTGACTTAAATCTCATCTAACAGATCAGCAAAAGGTCAAAGATGTCTCACGATTCAAATCCATAGATCTGCTGACTTTAGAGGAAGCAAACTGACCTGAAATTTATGTTGTATTAGAGTATGCTCAACCAACAATAGCCTATGTTGTTTAAATTTTGAATTCAAGCTTCATACCTCATATAAAAATGTTCATTCTTCTATCTAAGAAGATCACGCTCATTTCACTTATAATTTACTTCATTCATACATACAGTGTCAGTTCACAAGAAATTGCACATAAAATGTCACCTATGCCCTGAAAAGTACAGGTGCAATAATGTTGACAAAGAAAACTTATGTCACATCAGCAAATGTGCCACCAGGCAGCTGTGGTAGAAAGCTGTTTATTTGCATTCGGTTTGGTTGGATCCCAGACACATGTAAACATTGTAAAGTTCTCTTACAGTGTTTGAATATACAAAATACTCTGACCCAATTCTTGCTCTTGGCAGTTAACATAAATCAAGCAAATTAATTCATCTTTTCTCTTAATCCATGTCTTTTACCGAAAATCATATTGCGCCTGCTCACACAATTTTCAGCAAGATGTTGCATATATTCTCTGTTGTGGAGGGAGCTGTGTTATCTGACATCATCTATTGGGGAAGCAGCATGAGAGCCCTGGACTTAGAAAGCTGAAGAAACTGACAAAGGTTCTGTTCTGGAATCTCTAGAGATGATCTTGCAAAGAAGGATTCTTAAAATAAAGAATATAAAGGGCAATGACTGTTATTCAACAACATGTTGTTGACAGTCAGAGGCTTCTTCAGGTCCATGGTAATACAAACAGCTAAAGGAGATCAGCCATCAGTATCTTCAACAACTCTTTAAAAAACTTGAGTAATATAAGCTAAGGTTTATGAAGTATTTTTGAATTTAACTGAATTCCACACTGTTTAATTAATTAAATCCTAGCTGAACAAATGTTTTCCCATTCATGTGTATTAAAGAATAGCTTACGATAAAACGTGGCACTGTAATTGTTGCAGTCTAATGAATTATTTTCTGACCATTCATCTTGAATGCCCAACCTAACCTGCTCCCTGTGCTCAACTGCTCGTAGTCCATTTGTTTTAGATTGATGTCATCTTGTAAAAAAGAAAACATATACAAAATCAGCTATGCAAAGCATTCTGTGTTTATATCACAAAAGACTTTATTTATGAAGCAACATTGCGTTTATTTAAGATGGAAATGTGGCTCTAGGTGGTTGCACAGTGGCACAGTTGGCAGAGCTGTTGCCTTGCAGCAAGAAGGTTCTGGGTTTGATTCCCGGTCCTGGTCTTTCTGCATGGAGTTTGCATGTTCTCCCTGTGCATGCGTGGGTTTTCTCTGGGTACTCCGGTTTACTCCCACTGTACAAAAACATGACTGTCAGGTTAATTGGCCTCTCCAAAATTGTCCCTAGGTGTGAGTGTGTGTGTGCATGGTTGTTTGTCCTGTGTGTCTCTGTGATGCCCTGCGACAGACTGGCGACCTGTCCAGGGTGACCCCGCCTCTCACCCGGATCGTCAGCTGGAGATAGACACCAGCACCTCTCCCGAAACTACTAAGGGAAAAAGGGTGTAAAGAAAATGGATGGATGTGGCTCTAGATGTGAGGTTTGTTTGAATATCTCTGAAAATGAATTTCAAGAACAAATTTGCAGATCATTATACACAAAGGGCTTTCAGTTTAGAATATATTTATGATGGTTAGAAGTAGTGAGGAATGAGCTGAAGGAACAGACTTAAAATCAGCCATATGTGGCAAGAGTGACAAAGTTCAAATAGCAAATGAAAAGATTTATTAAAGATATTACATGTTTTTAGTGCCATAGATAAAGTAAAAGAAGTAGACAAGAAGAGATACAACACTGAAAGTGGGACATATTGGACTGAGTAAGTTATTGTTTATATTTGAGTAAGTTATTGTTCAAACAATTAAAATAAAAAATACCATGTAGAACATGAAGGTAACATGACAGGAATGATGATTTAAAAATAAAGTATTGAAAAGAAAAATGGGTCATGAATATGCACAAACATATCTACATGAACATGAGAAGAAGGAAGGTCCTGCTGTGCTAGAGCAAATGTTTTATCAGGTTTTTGACTACTCATTGTGTTCAGCAGAATTAATTGTTGATGAAAAAAACTAATCTTAGTTTCATTTTTGTTCCATATTTAATATGAATAATATAACGACACAAGATAAATGAATTGTGGCCATGTCGACAGCCCACATGTTGACAGGATACACAAAGCTGGGCATAGCTTTGTGTATCCAGAAACACTCATCAGGCAGGCTACCACTGTGTGAAGAAAAAACAACTTTGTGAACAAATTACCTATTAAAGCCTCATTTAGAATTACAGGTAAATACAATGTTATGAGCCTGGTGAGCATGTGACCATCAGTGGCCAGTTCCTGTGATGCCAAGTTGTTCATGTCCCATATCTGTCTGTACTTATGTTAACTATGCAATAACATGGCCGTCATACATGTTATTACTGTTTACTTACATACTTTTATACAACCCATTCCCTAGTTACAAGAGAAGTCTGTAGAGACATAGTTATTCTGATGATTGTTAATAGAAAATATGCATTTATATGGACTTTAAGGAAAACCGTTTAAACATCAATCATATTTAATAACCCTTCTTTCTGTAGGTGAGTAGGTGTTTAAAATCCTTCACATTTTTAGATAACACAATATTTTCAGTCCCACTTCTATAAGTTTGTTACATCCTCTGAATAAAGGGAAAAATCAAGGTGTGCAGGAAAAACAGCGCCCCTTAGAGGCGCAATATACAATGGTCCCAGAATTAAGCTCCTGCTTTTACAATGATGAAAATGATTACTATTTTCCTCTCTAAACCAAATTATTTTCTGTTTTTAATATTTTAAATATGAAACTAAAATGAAACCAAACAGCAAATTTTCATCACCTGATAAACATCCATATTTGAATTTCACAACACAATTTGTATTTTAAGACAAAAAAATAAATCATTACCTTTTTTTGTTTATTTATTTGTTTATTTTGTCATTTCTGGTTTCTGATGGGAAAAAAATCACCCAAATGTACACAGAGCATCGTCTTACAAACTGTAAAATGATCCTTTATCAGACGGTGGCGGTTATGTACAACATGTCTGCCACCTCCAGAACAAGAAATAGTAGAAGAAGAAAGAGACAAAGAAGAAGAAGCCGTTTACCGTTGTGTGCTGTTTTGAACGATCAGTAAAAACAGCAGCCAGAAGAATGAACTCTGGAAAGAAAAGATCGACGCCATTTCAAATCCAGGAACAAAAAGCAAATAGAAAGTATTTTTATTATTTTTGGATGCTTCCTTCCTGCAATCGAAGCCTCTTGAAAACCACCATTTTAAACCAAACATAACTATTCATTTTTCTGGAGAAATATAGACAGAAGCTAAAATACAGATGCTAATGCTGTTCTCGAAGCTGGATCTGATGCCAATACATTCATTTCCGGGACGTAAAGGGATTGTATTTTTGTTAGTTTTTTGTTGTTGTTTTTTTTTTCATTTATTAAAACAGGATAAGACAAGAAGGTAATATGGAGGACGAAGTTTGTTTGGATTCGCCTTTACATAACTGTCAGTGTTATTATGTGTTTATACACTGAGTGAATAGAGTACTGTTACTAGAAAGAAACCTGAGGTGCCGTCAGACCTGAAGGACAGAAACAAACTGCTTCTAGAAATGAGCGACTCGGGGAATGCAGCCAGCGTCCCGAGCTGCTCCGGCTTTAGAACCGGGCCAGAGCGAACAGGAAGCGCCGAGCAGAGCCGAGTCTGGAGCCTGAGCTCCTCCAGTCAGCGGGGGAGGCTGCCGTCGCTCAGAACCAGGGACCTGACGCTAGGGGGCGCCTTCAGGAAGACAAAGGTAGGGACCGCTGAAATGATGTTCTTCCACAAAAACACGAGAATCGCACCAATAATGTCAAGCAATAATAATTTAATTATTAATTATAACGTAAGAATTATGATAACTTAACGTGTAATAAGGCCAATTATGTTAAATTATTTAAGAGCTGCTCATTAAGATTGTTTTTGTTTATTATATTTTCGAATATCCATTCATTTTCTTACACCCTGCTAACTCCATGTCTTGGCCAAGGCAACAGTGCTAATTTACCAATATGTTTAGTGGGGAACCAAAAAAAAATGGCAAAAGTAGCATTTTCAAGTTTTGTTTTATGATTTAACATCAATAACTGAAATATGTCCTGAAAATGATAAATCAAAAAGTTTTGTCATGATAAGCAATTTTTCCACAATATTTGATAAACTATAAGATAAGTGGCCTCCCCTTATTGCAACTGTTGGGAAAACCTTCCACTTACATATTCACATTTCTCCCTTTTTTTGTTAATTTTTTTCACTGTACAAATAAGTTCATCTTCGCCAAGTTCATTTGTATTAGTCTAAGCTAAACTAATGTGTATGCAGCGTTTCCTTTTTTTTAGTAAACACAAATATTTATGAAATATATCCTATTTATTCTGTTTCTCTGCTCTGTAGAAGACATGGGAGCCTAACGTCCACGCTGTGAGAAAACCGAAAGATGAGTGAGTGACAAACTTTAATAAACACGGCATGCTTTTGCAAGAGCCCCTCTTTGACCCAGCTACCTTCCCCAGGCTACAAACAGAAAACCCTGTGGCTCCTAAAAAGGAAAAAAGAGAGAGAGATGCGAAGAGAAAAGACAGCAGAGGTGGGAGGAAAGCGAGACCTCAGGTCATCCAATCCCATTCCATCTTTGAACAATGTCCTGGTGTCTCAAATTACAGAACCGGTGGGCCTCCTCTGTCTTCTCTAAACCTCTTGTGTCATTCTCAGTGGCACATGAGTACACTTGAACTTGATGTCATCCTTCTCCCTGCAGGCCGCCATGGTGCCAGAGGCTTGCAGAGCTCCTCCACATCTCCTGTTTCCAGACCCATGAAAAAAGAAGGGAAGAATTCGACGGAGGATGGAGATCATCTTCTCAGTAAACTGCAGCGAGACGACGTGAGTGCTTCCTGACGCATCTTTGTACGCCCATTATTCACACGTTCTCTCAAATCATTTTGCATTTTTCACTCTCTTGTGCTACATGTGACCTAAAACAACATCTGTAACCCTGGCTTTGGAAGGGGCAGTGAAAAGCATCTGAGAGATTTCAGTTTTTTTCCCTTTTTGTGCCACGTTTCTGATCACTAAACTCATTTAATATCAGCCAAAAAATTGGTTATAAATGCTGATTTTATGTATTAAAGAAGAGAAGTGATCCATACCAACACGGTCCTTCAGAAATGATAAGTCTTATTTTTTGTTTGAGTTCACCTTCCACAGAGATATGTTTATTGTTTCTCTTGCAGAATTAATAAGGCAATTTAGCTATGAAGCAAAAGGAATCAGCAGTGAAATCACAATAAAACCATTTATAGATGCTGGTTTACTGTGGAATGAATCAAGATATGACTTTGAAAAAAAATTTTTATTTCTTCATCGAAACATGTGCTGGACTTTCAAACCAAGCTAATGTGGCCCAGTTGTAACATCCATCTGTTTTGTTTAGTCCATTTTTTTGGTTATTATTTGCAGCCATAAAAACAGCTAAACACGTCGATTAATCGTGCTGGACACAGTAAAAACAGATCCTCTGGTTCTAACTCTGTGTGTTTGCTCCTCCTGCAGTTCATAGTTGATCCAGAGTTGAGGAATGATGCCCACCTGAACCCCATCGCCCTGCCTCTGTATCAGTCCGGCAGCTTCTCCAGGCGTCCCAAGCCGTCCTCTGCAACATGTAAGAGACCAGTCTGAGTTTCACTGCTTTCACTCATCCACTCTGCTTCCTTTTACTTCTCGTCTTCCTGGACAGGACTTCCTGACAGGTTTCAGGCGTTTCTCTATAAATACATAGCAGCAGAAGCTTTGCAACTGAGTTTTGCTTTCTCCAGGTTAATCAGACTCAGTCTAAAATTAACTGTTTGCATAAACAAATTGTTAGTTTATGGGCATTCACACCAAGTTATTGTAGTTTTTTTATAGCTTTCACATTTTAATGAATTACTTTGTTTTTCATTTGAATTGAACAGAATATCATGACCTTTAAGCTCCAATATGTAGCTTTGATGAACAATATGATTTTTACATATTTGTTCAAACTGTCACAATGTCATGACAGTTTAATATGAGAGATAATCTGTGGAAGAAAAATCAAGCTCCTCTGCCTTCTCCCAGTGCTAACTGCACAAATGCAGCTAGCATTGGCCAGAAAACAATCAATCAGAGCCTGGAGGGTCTTAGCGCTGTCAGGAATATTTGTGTACACACTGCTCAGTGTACTAATGGGAGAGGAACAACTTACCTTTCCAGGAAAACTGCTTATCAACTATCATCAGTGTCCATGCTAACTAGCCTGAGCATTAATATCAAGCTCTGCTGTGGGGAATTAGCTGTAGCTTAGCAGAGACCAAGGGGGAGGACGTGGGCAACTCATACACAGGCATGATTGAGCTCTCCACCTGGTTCTGATTGGTTGTTTCTGACAGAGTGGTGTATTTCTGCAGATGCAGTTGGATCACAGGGAGGGAGAGGAGCTCAATGTTTTCAGATTATCTGTCTCATATTTTGACTGAACATGATGATAGCTTTAACAAATATGTAAAAAAACATATTGTTTATAAATGTTACAGCTCTTAAGGAGATCCGTTGTTAAGAATGTGAAATGAAATGAAATGAAATTTTATTCGAACATGATACAAGTATAAAAATAAGATAGTGCACAGTAACAAGAAGTGCATAAAAAAAGAAGAAAGATACAGTTTTTTGTCTCAGTTAACATATCATGGTCAAAATGGGGAAGGAAGAAGTGAGAACTTATTAACTCCTACCCCCTAAGCACATGAAAACTTTACAGTCCTACCATCAAGAAAAAAAAAAAGAAAAAGAAATCAAAGTCAAATCAAAGTCAAAGTGGCAGTCAACAGTTACTAATATTTACATATACATTTTCCCTTATTATGCTGGTTTGTCTTTCCAAACCCTTACACCAAATTGTTATCTTCAATACACACATTATTGCTTTCTCTCACCCATATGTCTATATCTGTTGAAAATGACCTCCT
Organism: Poecilia picta; assembly: GCA_033032245.1. Taxonomy (NCBI): domain Eukaryota; kingdom Metazoa; phylum Chordata; class Actinopteri; order Cyprinodontiformes; family Poeciliidae; genus Poecilia; species Poecilia picta. Next base: position 700,460 of record CM065371.1, read on the forward strand.
TGTATTTTATTTTGAATTGTATTAAACTATTGCTTTGTTTCAAATATTCATTTAACTTGTTCCATAACTTTACACCTTTAATTGAAATACAGAAGCTTTTTCTTGTTGTTCGCAAACTGGGGATCTTTAAGTTTGAGAGACCCCTTAAGTTATACCCCCCTTCTCTTTCAGAAAACATGCTCTGTATGTGCTCAGGTAGCAACTTTTTAGATACTTTGAACATAAATTGAGCCATTTTAAATTCTACAAGCTCGTCAAATTTGAGAATTCTGGATTTTATGAAGAGTGGGTTTGTGTGCTCATAATAACCAACATTATGGTTAATTCTAATGGCTCTTTTCTGTAGGATGGTTACCGGATGTAAAGAGTTCTTGTAAGTAACTCCCCACACTTCACAGCAATATGATAGATATGGTAAAATCAGAGAGTTATATAGAATATGAAGTGATTCAGCATTCAGTACATGTCTAGCTCTAGCCAGTATGGATATGCTTCTACTGAGTTTACTCTGTAAATGTTTAATATGAGGTTTCCAACTGATTTTGTCATCTATTATTACACTGAGGAACTTATTAGCAAAAACCCTTTCTAGAATTACGTCCTCTATTTGAACTTGGATTTCAGTATTTTTGTAACAGTTCCCAAAAACCATGATTTTAGTCTTGTCCAAATTTAGTGATAATTTATTATTGTTAAACCATATCTTTAACTTACTGATCTCTGAGGTGACTGTTGAGAGAAGATGCTCTAAATTTTCACCAGAGGCTAGAATATTTGTGTCATCAGCGAATAATATAAATTTTAATACATTAGACACTTTACTTATATCATTTATATAAAGATTAAATAGAACTGGTCCCAGTACTGATCCTTGTGGTACTCCACAGACAATCTCCAGCCAGTCAGATTCCACATCTCCCAATTTCACACATTGTTTTCGGCTCTTTAAATAACTCCTCATCCAGTCCAAAACTACTCCCCTAATTCCATAGCGTTCTAATTTTTTAAGTAGGATTTCATGATTTATTGTGTCAAAAGCTTTCTTTAGATCTATAAATATCCCTACTGCCAGTTTCTTACTATCTGTTGCATTGGTTATTTCTTCTATTAAGTCAATTACGGCCAGGGATGTTGACCGGTTTGCTCTGAATCCATATTGACTGCTACTAAGTAGCGAATGTTTTTCTATGAATTGTTCCACTCTTTTCTTAAAGAGTTTTTCCAGGATTTTAGAAAATTGTGGGAGAAGAGAGACAGGCCTGTAGTTAGTGAAGAGGTGATTGTTGCCAGTTTTATACATTGGTTTGACCTTAGCTATTTTCATTTTGTTGGGAAATGATCCCGTTTGGAATGATAAATTGCAAATATAAGTTAATGGTTTAGAGATTCCTTTGATTACTATTTTAATAGTTTTCATGTCCAGATCGTCACAGTCAGTGGATGTTTTATTTTTACATTTATTCACAATGTCTATGATTTCTTCCTCTAGTGCAGGGTTGAGATATATGGACCTGGGATTATTCTCAATTTGGTATTGCTGAGTTGCAGTTTTTGTAGTTGGTATTTTTTGTGCTAATTGAGGTCCTATATTAACAAAATAACTATTGAATTTATTGACTACACTTTTCAAATCAGTAATATTCTGTTCATTATCTAGAAAATAGTGTGGATAGTTGTTATTGTTAGAAGATTTTCTAATAACTCTATTTAAAATATTCAATGTTTCTTTAATGTTGTTTTTATTACTATCCAGTAATTTATGATAATAGTCCTTTTTACATGTTTTTATAATATTAGTTAACTTATTTTTATATTTCTTATATTTGATTTCTGATTCAGACGTTCTATGTTTTAGAAATTCTCTATAAAGTTTGTTTTTCTTTTTACATGCCTTTTGTATTCCTTTTGTGATCCACTGTTCATCTTTTTGACTGCTTTTCCTCTTATATTGTGTGATTGGGCAGTGCTTGTTATATAGTATTTTAAATGTTTTTAAAAATTCTTCATATGCTGAATTCACATCATTCATTCTATATATTAATCTCCAATCATAGGCCAATAACTCAGCTTCTAGAGCTTTTAATGTCTCTTCAGACGTAACCCGTCTGTAATGCGTCTCTATTTTTTGATCGTCCTTTTTGCCCTTACAGTCGTAGACTATGAATACTGGTAAGTGATCAGTTATGTCATTCATTAATAATCCACTAGTTAAATTATGTTCCAGAACATTTGTAAAAATATTATGAATTAAGGTAGCGCAGTGCGATGTAATGCGACTGGGCCTGGTGATTTTAGGATACAGGCTTAGACTGAACATGGTGTTAATAAATTCTTCAGTCATTCTATGCTTGTTTGGATTAAGAAGGTCAATGTTGAAATCCCCACAGAAAAATGTTATTTTTTGATTAATTGTTAAAAAATGTTCTTTTATCCAGTTGTTGAGTACTTCAATATTTGATCCAGGGGTTCTATAAATGCAACTCACTAAGACATTTTTTTTTTTTTCCATGAGTATTTCTATAGTCACACATTCAAACATGTTGTCCATGACAGTTGACATTGTTTCGATCAACTTATAATTAATCTTCTTGTCAACAAATAAGGCTACTCCTCCTCCATTTTTTTTCTCTGTTCTTACAAACCATTTCATAACCATTCATTTCAAAGTCTATGCCCTTGTCACTATTGAGCCAAGTTTCTGATAAGGCAATAACATTGAAGGTCTGTGAAGGTTGCTGGAGGTACTGTTTGATGCTGTCAAAATTTGCATGAAGGCTTCTGCTATTAAAGTGAATTATTGACAGCTTTTGTTCCGTTTTAATCCTATTGTTGAACTGATCATCGCTGTAATAGTGACAACTGTCATTGATGACATTATAGAAGTTGTTATCAGGATCAATGTCATTTTCAATATCTTGCTGATGATAGTTTCTGTGTTGGAATATGGGTAGCTCTATATCCTCATAGGCCGCGATCTGTTGCATGTTTCTCTTTCGGAGGTGAACGTCAGCTGTGTCTGGTTGTCTGTCATACATTGTTGGATTATTATGGATTATGGATTATGTAAAGCCTTGTGTTGTGAGAAGAAGAGCAGGGTGTGTTATAAAATGTGATTCTCCTTACCTGCTGCTCACACTGATACGTTACATTTTCTCAGCATGTCAAGACGACCTCCTGGTCTTAACAGCGCCACCCGGTGGTGCTGATGGAAAAGCAGCCCTCTTGACTGACTGGCAGAAATCTGAGCAGTTGTCTCTGGTGAAGATGCTGCAGGAACTCAGTATTTCAGGAGGAGAAGAGCTGTTCTTCATGCAGTTTCCAGACTGTCTTCCTGGCAGACACTCTGCATCAAAAGCAGACCTTCATCATGGAGGAGCGACAGAGAAACCTTCAAAGACAGACGCAAAGTCAGCACAGCAAGTGAGTGAAAACGCCACTTTATGCTATGATGCTTTCCAATAGGCTTACGCATCAGACTTGATTAGCTAAAAGCATGAAGTTGATCAGCTGGTTCAAGTCTGACAGTTTTCACACTCATTCAGATTTTCACTTTATATTACAACTTTGTTGCACAATGGTTTTAACTGATTTCCCCATGAAAAACCTGCTCTCACATAACAGCAAAGTAAAAATGTTTTGTAGAAATTTGTTTAAGTTTGTTAAAAAAAAGAGAAAAAAATGGAGGGGCTCTACCTAGATCAGACTGTCCTCACAACAGGAGAGACAAGGAAGCAGACTTCTGATAGGACACCAGGTTACCATGACTACACTCATGTACATAAGTACTCTTATCTCTTTCCGGTATTTTGAATTTCACTTTGCCATAAATTCATAATAAATGTTTTTATTTTAAACTGACTTTAAAGAACAGAGATGTTTGTAAAAGCCTGTAATTCAAAAATGGAAATAAAATATGCAGAAACCTGAAAGGTGGTAGCCATGACACCTGATCCGCTCATATTCCCAACTTTCTCCAGGAATCCGGGAACATGGACGGCTCCCTTGTCCTCTCAGAATTCCCTGAGGGATTTTTGGGCAAGCTACAAATCAGGAAGTCGGGAAAGGTGGAGCTAAAGCTGGGTGACATCATCCTGGATGTGTCAGAAGGAGCTGCCTTTTCCTTCCTGCAGGTCAGTGTTCCTGTTCCCAATGGATGCCAAAATTATTCAAATATGTTAGATCCACTGTCATGGCAACAGTGTTAATTATTAAAGCACATTTGAATTTAGTTTTAGTGTCGGTCTTTGGACTAAAAGATAACTTTATTTTGTGTGAAATTAAATCATATAGTCATTTTGAGTCTAGGTTTAGTTGGCTAAATTGAAATGTATTCCTTATGAGATGTTGTTGCTCCTCGCTCTGCAAAATGTTTACATTGTCATCAAAATGTAAAATGTTCCCACGCCTTTCCTTCTCTTTGCCCTGACATTTTAATATGAAATATTCTAATTATTTCAGTAATATTTCCAGACCAGGCTTCTTCTCATTGCTGAAGATTCCTGTGCTCCAGCTTCCATCCCCATTACCTCTGACAGGAACGCTGCTTCTTTTTATCTTTCAGCAACTGGTGTCAGTCCGTTTGTCCGGGGGGAGAACTGGGAACATGACGGTGCTGGGAAACGTCCATCACAAACTGGTTTTGTCTCCTGACTTCCAGTCCTTGTTGAGGCAGGTGGCTGCACAGCAGCCATGAGGCTCACGTCTGAAGACTGAATAAATGGACTTGGACTAATATTACAGTTCAACATTTGTTACTGAAAAAACATTGTTTTCATGAAGATGACTTATTTTTCTACTTTCACTGAGAAACTTTTAAACCTATTAAATCTAAAAAATCTTTGATGATGTTTTTGAGACTAATAAACGAGATTCGCTCTGAGCTTGAGGTGAGGTCTAAATAATCCCTCTGAGGTTTTAAATTTTACCCAATTGCTAACGCTCGTCCATGATGTATGTAATGAACCAGTTCAACACTAAAAAGCTAACTGAAAATTACCAGTGCTGTAACCATCCTCGACTATGAGGAGAGAAGAGCTGATACCAATGAGGTGACGGTTAATGTTACGGTAATTTAATATTTTGGAAATGTGACCAACATGGACTGATCGGTTTCCTTCACTTCCTCTGCTGCTGTCGTTAAAACTACAAGCAGACTACAATTTTAAAACAGCGCAGAAAATTTATGTCATCATTCATAACTTCCCCTTCTGTTTGCTGGCTGTTCTGAAGAAATCCAAGAAGATGGGAAAAAACTCAGAATTGAATTGAGCAGAATTGCACAAGAAGGCAATGACCAGGCTAGGTCCAAATGTTCCAGGGAAATATTCCCCACATGGTACCATTATTATAAAGTACCTTAAGTTATTGTGACTAAGTATTATATTCATTGCTAAAGAGAACAAATACCATCATAAAAATGTTCATAGTCTTTAAATAACATCCATATTACTGCTTTCAGGTGCAGCAACAAATGTAGACAGCAGCCAGGATTCACCATCTCTAGCTGAAAACCTTTAGGAAAAACAATGGACACTGTTGGTTTTCATTTTCTTTTGTAACAAATACAGAATATCTTATCAAGGGTTAATCTTTCCAGTCATACTATAATTCAAAGGACTTGTTTTTGGACGGAGACAACTGATGCAGACTGAAGAGCCAACCGTCTCTGAAAAAAAAACAAAAACTTCCGGTCTTACTATCAGCACAGATGTTCATTTGAAGGAGAAAACACTGTAAATAAAATTCGACATGATTCAGACTGAGCTGCGACAGAAATAATGAACTCATATTATGTAAAAATAGACCTATGAAAGTAGAGATTTATTTGTTAGAATATGTAAAAGAAGAATATGAGGTGATAAGAGTCAGTTTCTAACGTGATGCGGTCAAAAAATGAAGCAAAACAAAAAGGTGAGCTAGTTTCAGTCGTTTGGACTCACTTCTAATCACATCTTAGGCTTTCTTGGAGAGTCTTTTAGGACAGTTTTAGCTGAAGCACTCGGTTTTGCCTTACTGGATGTTTTTGACTTCTGTTTTTTGCCAACAAATAACATGGGGGCCTTCTTCACCGATTTAGCTGCAGTCTTCTTTGTTACTTTTCTCACAGCAGCAGTTTTTTTCTTTTTCCTCTGGGTCCGTCCCCGGACAAGATCTTCACGTCCGATATCAATCATGTGTTCCTCCCAGGACTTGATCTCATTCTTGTAGCGGATCTTGTCGTCCTCAGCCAGCTGGATGTAGATCTGAGACGTAAAAGAAGGAGCAGCAGAATGTCTCGATGCACTCGACAGGTCAACACACCAAAGAAAAGTATCAATCAAGGAGGAACCAAACCTGTTTCTGATGGCTGAACAGATTCCTCCAATCATCCAACAGCGACTTCAACTTGGCCTGAAACATTCGCAACAATATATTTTTAGTAAATTTCACAGGTGTTCATAGTTCAGATTCTTCACTGTAAAGTAGTTAAGGTGGGATTTCATTGTCTTGGTACACCATGTCACACATTGGTACACATATCCTACCTGTCAGTCATGCAGACTGTTTCAATACACATTGGGTTCTCAGGAGCTCAGTGAACTCCAGCAGTACAATGACAGGATGATTAATCACAAGACTTAACCTGAGCATCAGGTTTGTGATTAAAGTTCCTCTTTACTAAATTCCCTGGTCAGCTGTTAGTGACATAACAAAGTGGAAGAGAATGAGGATCACAGTGTGGTCGTCCCACCTGGGTGGTGGTTCCTCTGGCCTCCTGAAAATGTTCCGACATGTATATGTTGAAAGGAGTTCGACACTGTTTAGGTTTCCCAAGGACGTTCAACTCCTGAAACACACATACACACACTGATTTGTATGTAATTATTATTGAACAGCTTTATGCAGTAATAATAAACTGACTTTGAGCCAAAACTCAATTACACCACAGTTCCACACACAGCTGCATTTTAATATTAACTGTGTGAGTGATTAGAGGATTTTTTAAATATATATTAAAACAGTCATAAACATATAATATTATATCGAACAGAGTTTGAAAAAAAATTACTTATGCTATTTTTTTA